>JANFPS010000701.1:0-10004 GCA_024703675.1 Drosophila nebulosa | reverse complement strand
AGGGCAGACGTTTTCCCTTTGGGGTAGTTTCGGGGCTTTTGGGGCATCAAGGGCAAAGTCTGTGTTGTGTGTTGGTCTGGGTGATGCGATTGAATGAGTGAAAAGGTGTTGTGAGAGGAATGAGTGGGAAAGGGCCCTACATTCCCCGAAGAGTGGCCCACGCGTCAGGCAAACAATACCAATTACCGGGCGTGATCAAAAAAATTTGCGAGCATACATCCCAGCATCCAGGCCCATAAGCATATGAGAGCCTGTTCGTGTCTCTCTGTGGTGTGTGTGTATGGTGGTGCGCGCTTCCTGGCTGGGCTTACATACATATTCTTATATGTTTGTATGTATTTGTATATGCATATCCCATGTATGTATGTAAAACCATGGTAGTCGCCTCCAATGCAGATGTCTGGCTGGTCTGGCTGATATTTGTTTTGGCTGTTTTGTTCGTTGAACTGACATTCGTCCACATGTTTGGTGCTGTATGTGTGCGTGTGTGTGTGTGTTTTTTTTTTCCCCTGCACCTCTTCTCAATAACCTTATTCAATCCATGCCCCAAAATGCCTGACCAAGAACCATTGTAAAATTTTTAAATTGGCGTTTCAGTTATTGAAATGTTGCCACTTCGATCTTTTGCACATTTTACCATATATAGTACATATATACATACACCTACACCCAAAAAATATGGGGATGACTCCGTTCTTTTTTGTTTGGATGCCTGAAAATATTACTGAATGGTTTTTATATTAGTGCCAAGGGTATAAAAAAATTTTGATTCTCCCCGGTTTTTGTCCGCCTTCGCACAGGATATTAACAGTCAATAATGTCGCGACATATTGTCGCCTCCATTAAAAAATGATTTCCTTACTTTTTTGCCCCATTCATTTTTAACAGCAAAACCAAAAAGTAAAAACCGAAGACAACGAAGGCAATGAAATGCCATATTCTGGTTAAAAAATTACGATTAATTTCTTAAGAGCAGATGTGTGACCTAAAAACCGCTTTTTCCCTCACTTTATTGTCATTGATTAAAATAATTTCTTTTGCAATTTAAAGAAAGTGAGGCAAACGAAGATGATTGCCTGTGGTAAGTAGCAGCTGGTTCTTATCCTGCGGATTCCCTTTTAGCCAAATGGCAACTAACTAAATAACAGAAGAAAGTTGTCTCAAAATGTGTAAAGGGCTTCATCCTGAATCAGCATTCAAACGATGTGAGTGCCTGGGCAGCTCACGTTGGCGCCTTGTAGGATTAAGTCGCTGCTGTCATGCATTAAATTTTGCAACTTGGAGTTGGGCTTTCTGGGAGGCGGATGCAAATGCGGCAGATAGTATTATGGGGGAATAATAATTTCATGTGCGACAATCACTGAGAATAGACAACTTAAGAGACACCCAGAAGCAAGAGTTTGGCCAGCTTTAAGTTACTAAAACAACTTTTTAATAAATTGGAAGAGATAAATTTAAGGGCACTTAAAGTGAGTTCAAGTGGGGTCAAACATTTAAAGGTTCAGAATGCAGAAAGAAGTTGTGGAACACGATCTAAATAAAAAATCTGTTTTGGTTTATAAAAAAGCCAAATGGTTTTTGGCCCCAACGTGAAAATGAAGCCAAGCAAACTCGTTAACGGTTCTTTTTTAGTTTTTTTCTAAAAATATTAACACAAGTTTCGGTAAATTCTACGGAATATGCTTCTGTCAACAAAGTACAGAGAAAATTGTTTTTTTAAAAAACCTTAAAAATATTGTGAAAATTGGTTCAAAGTTTAAAGCTACTGTGTGGGTTTTAAATATGATAGTTATGTTTGTTTTTACCTGCTATGATTTAGTTGCAATAAAAAAGCGTGCTAATCTTCTACTTTAAATCACACACACATACTCAATACTTGAGAATTTTTAATCAGATTCATTTTTTTGTATGGTATTCTTTAAAAAAAAAGGGAAAATTTCTGAAGAAAAACTTGCGGGGGGGGCGTGTAAAGCAATTTTCCTTTATTTTTTTTGGGTTTTTTAAAAATAAATTTACTTTTTTTAAATTGGGAATTTAAATTTAAAATAACAACGAGGTTTTAAACTACAACGGGTTTTTTTCCCCAAATTTTAAAAACTTTTTCAATTTTTCCCAAAAAATTTTAATGGTTTGAAAAATTATAAAATTGGAAAAACGCTTTTTGGCGACCTCAAACTTTCATTTGAGTAGGCTCGGTTCATTTTTTTTGAGGAAAAAAGTTGTCTGTAGAGCAAACCAAATTCCTCATCAGCAGTTTTTTTCCCAAAATGACTAAAAAATTGTAGTGCCATAATAACACGTTTTCAATGAAAAAACTATTTTTTTTTTGAATTTATGCTAATTTTTTTTTAAGGGAAAAGTTCTAAGAAAAAAGTTAAAGTTTGCCTTTTTGCCCCTTTCAAATAGACTTTTGGGCTTTAAGCAAAGGGAAAAAATCATTAGTTTCTTAATAAATTTCCCTTTTCAACCCGAACTCACCAACCATCTGTCCCTCTAATGACTTACAAACAAAGCAAAACTAAACAAAAACTAAACAAAAAATTTCTAATAAAAACCCGCAAAAAGAAAAACAATACTCAAATCACTTTGTTGAAAAATTTAAAAGCGAAAGCATTTGTTTAATCTCCATGCAATTTTCCCAGCCTACCCCCCTTCACCTCCGTGTCAGACTCATCGTCAGTCAGGGCCATGAAGCTGCTCCCAACCCCTTTTTTTTTTTGACAATATATAAACGGTTTTAAAGGAAAAATATCCCTTTAATTTAATTTTTTCCCCGAATTTTACTGTCTAGCCTCTTAAAAATTTATTTATGATTATTTTGTGGTACGGTGGTGTTGTGGGGTTGTGTGTGTGAGTGTGTGTGTGATTTTACATATGTGTTTTGGGTTTTTTCATGAAATTTCCCCTTTTTGAGGTTTTTTTCATTTTTTCTTTGGAGTTTTTTTGTCGTAATTTAGGAAAAATTTTCTTTACGAATGTGTAAACATTTGCATATATCCCAAAAAAAAAATCTCTATTTATGCTATGATTTATTTGTTTAAAAATTTAAAATTTTTATAGTTTTAAGGGCCAGCCAAATAATTTAAACCTGCTCATGTAGCTTTTAATTTGTTGAAAGATTTTTTTATATACATAAAAGTGAAAAGAGTTTAAAGGGATCTATAAAAAAGGTTGTATAAAAATATTTTAAGCTAACAAAATGAACTTTTTTCCCTGTGTCTTATTCCCTTTTTTAATGGGGGAAATAAAAAAATAAAAAAAAAGTTTTATTTCTCCCACTTTTTTTAAAGCCCTTATTTCAGGTGCTTCTGCAGGGGGCCCTTTTGGTTTATAAAATAAATAGACCGAAAATATTTGTTTAATAAAAAAAATTTTTTTTACATTTTTTGTTTGTGGTTTTAAAAAATTCATGAAAACTTTTTTTACAAATAAATTTTTTTTTTAATCAACGATACAGCCCTTTTATAAGATAATTTTTTTAAAACTTGATTTTAAAAGGGAAAAAAAAAATTTATTTGATCAATCAAATTCCCAAAATACTTTAAAATTTCACTTATATTGTCAAAAGACAGTTAAAAACATACAACTTCAGCCCTGATCAAGTAGATCCTTTGCCACCCGGAGTAATATGTAAGAGGTACGATATCCTCATGGTGTCGGGGAAATTTCTTTTGAGAGAGCGATTTAAGGCTAGGCGTACAAAGGGGGTTGGGAAAACAAAAAGAAAGCCAAAAAAGCTTATGTCATTAATACATTTTTTTATCTATTTTTGAAACCGCTTGTCCATTTTCAACTTTATGGGAAAAAATAAGTTAATTTAATAAAAAAACCCCGGACGGACCCAAATTTAAAAGGGTTTGGGTAAACTATAAAAATTTCTTTATGCCCCTTTAAAGCATCGTTTTTTAAGGGGATCCTTCTCAAAAGCTTTTAAATTATTTGGATTTTTTCTTTTCGAATGACCCATATGGGAATTAGTTTGTAAAAAATAAAAGTTTAAAATTAAAAAACCTTCACAATAATATTTCCCTTTAAATTTTGCATTTTCTTATAGAACTTATTTTTCATAAAGTGTTTCCCATTTTTTTCACATAAATTATAATGTTAAAAAAAAATTTTAAAAAACATTAGGAACACCTTATTAGAAATACTGAAAAACAGGAAATGGGACTAACAGAAGTGTGTAGGGGTAAGAATGGGTATAGGAAATTTCAAGTTAGCCGATAGAAATATGTTTTCTTTATAGACTTTAATCATTGTTTAAATCCCTTTGAATAATATTCTCCGTGGGTATTTAAACTTTACCGAAAAAAAAAAAATCACCTGACCAACTTTTTTTTTTTTTTTTTTTACAATAGAGAAAAACTTTCGAATCCAACTAAAATAGTATACTGTTTTAACATTTGTTTTAGCATTGAGGGGTCACTCTCTAGAAAAACTGAGAGCCCCCCCCCAAAAAAAGTATCCTTGTTCATCCCCAGGAATTTAAAAACCTTTTCAACTTTCACGTTCCCCTTTGTTGACAAGCACGAAAAGTTATTAAGATGCATAGACGTGATTTTGCCATTTTTTAAAAAAAAGCCAAAGAAAAAGAGGGCTTAGTTTTGGGGTAAGGGGAAAAGGGCAGTGAAGGGGGCCAAATGGCATGAGGGGTGGGAAAAAGATAGACGGGAATATCGGGTCTTGCACTTTAAGTATTTTTAAATTTAAAACAAAACTTTAAAAAACAAAAATTTTTCCAAAAAAAAAAAAAAAATTCCCCCAAATTCCCTTTTTCCCACGCCCCCCCTTTTTAAAAAAAAAAAAAAATTTAAAAAAAATTTAAAATTTTAAAAAAAGAAGGGAAAAAAAAAAGGCAAAAAATTTTTTTCCCCCCGGGTAAAAATGCCTTAATGCCTGAAAGTTTGAATTTTTTTTTCCCAACTCCTTTCTATTTTTTTAATAAAATAAAAAAAATAAAAATAATTAAAAAAAATTTAACTTTAAATTATTTAATTTTAATTTTATGGTAATTTTATTAAAATTTTTCTATTTTTTTCCCTTTATTTTTATATTATTAAATTAATTAATAAAGCAGACAGTTGTTTGGAATTAAACTCTTTTTTATTATATTAATATAATTTTTAATATATTATATAAAGAGGAATTTCCAAAACCCAATTTGTCATGTTTCAGTGTCAAATTACGTTAAAAATTTTAAAAAAAATACCAGAGGAAACAAAAACAGTAGAAAAAAAATTATTAAAAAAAAGTGACCATACCAAAAAAACCGCGAATTACAAATCAATTTAAAGTGTAAAATTTTTTTTAAATATTTTTTTTTGGGTTTTTCCCCATTTTATTTTCCGAACCAAAAAATTTAAAAATGGCAGTTGGAAAAAAGTTTTAATTTAATTTTTGTCAGGCATTTTCAATGAGAAAAGTTTTTTTTCCATTGTGGGGGAACTTTTGCGTTTTTTCCCTTTTTTTCTCTTTTTTGGGAAAGAAAAATTTTCAGTTTCATTTTATGGGGGGGTGGAGGGATGGAAGGAAAATTTGTTTTGTAGTAAATTTAAAAATACTTTAAAAGTGCAAGACCAGATTTCCCGTTTTATCTTGGCGATCCCATCATGCCATTTGGGGCCCCCTTCACTGCCCATTTTCCATTACCCTAAGAAACTAGAGCCATCTTTTTCTTTGGGTTTTTTAAAAAATAAAAAACACGTCTAGCATCTTAATAAATTTTTGTGCTTTTTGCAAAAAAAGCGAACGTGAAAGTTGAATAGGTTTTTAGTTTTGGCAAAGGGAAAAAGGAACTTTTCGGTCTCCTTTAGTTTGCTAGAGAGGGACTCTCAATTTCATAAAAACAAAAATACACAGATATTTCATATTTTAGTTGGGTTCGAAAAATTTTTTTTACTCTATGTAAAAGTTGGGGCAGGTAGTTTTTTTTTCGGTAAAGTTGAAAATACCCACGGAGACATTAAAACAAGGCCCTAATCAATGATTTTAAAGTCTATAAAGAAAAAATATTTTTTATCGTTGCCCAACTTGAACTTTTTATATACGCATTCCCTTTCCTCTAAAAAATTTTGTTGAGGGGCGATTTACACTAGTTTTTTCCCGTATTTCTAAAAGGTGTTCCCAAAGTCTCTTTTTATTTTTTGGAAAATTATAACTTATAGTGGGAAAAAAATGGGATCAAATTTTGAGGGCTAAGTTCGTATCAGAAAGCAAAATGAATGGGTATGTTGATGAAGGTTTATTTAATTTTTAAAATTTATTTCACAAAAAAATATTTTATAGGGATAAATTTGAAAGAAAAATCCCAAAAAATTTTTTAAAAGCTTAGAGGGAAAGGGTCACCTTTTAAAAAGATGTTTAAAAGGGGGGATAAAGATTTTCATAGGGGTTACCACTTTTTGAATTTTATTTCCCCGGGTTTTTTTATTAAATTAACTTATTGTTCCCCTTTTAAAATTGAAATGTAGACAATGCGGGGTTTTAGAAAAATAGAAAAAACAAAGATTAATGACATTTAAACTTATTGGACTTTGTTCGTTTCCCCCCTTCGTAGGGCTAGCCTTAAACGCTCTCTCAATGAAATGGTCGCCCCCCATGGGGGATATCGATACCTCTTACATATTTTAGGGTGGGAAAAGGATCTGACTTTATAGGGGGAAGTTTTATGTTTATGAAATGTCTTGTGACAAAGTAAGTGAATTTTAAAGTAATTTTTTAAGTTTGATTGATTTTAAAAAAAATTATTTTTTATTTTTAAAATCAAGATATAAACATTTCTTATAAAAGTCTGTATCGTTGAGTTTTTAAAAAAAAAATTTATTGTAAAAAAAAGTTTATCATGGAAATTTTTAAAACACACAAAGAAAAATGTAGAAAATAATTTTTTTTTTAAAACACATTTTCGGTCTATTTTTTTGAAAAACAAAGGGCTCCTGCCAAAAAGCAGCCTGAAATAAGGCTTTAAAAAAAATTTCAGTAAGGAAAACCTTTTTTTTATTTTTTTATTTTTCTATTAAAAAAGGGGGAATAAGACCAGGGGAAAAAAGTTACATTTTTGTTAGCTTTAAAAAATTTTTTTACAACCTTTTGATAGATCCTTGAAACCCCTTGCACTTTTTGTATATGAAAAACTTTCAAACCAATTAAGGCTACAGAGCAGGTAAATATTTTTGGCTGAGCCCCTAAAATTTTAAAAAATTTAAATTTTTAAAAAAATAAAAACATAGCATAGGGAAAAGAGATTTATTTTTGCATATATGCAAATGTTTACACATTCGTATGAAAATTTTTCCCCTTTAAAATTTCGACAAAATTCTCCAATGAAAAAGGTTTAAAAACCCCAAAAAAAGGGAAAAAGCCTGAAAAGCCGCAATTTCAAAATATGTACATGCACAAACACACCCAACACACCAAAACCCCACACACACACACGTACCCCCAAAAAAATCATAAGTAAATTTGAAGAGGCTTTGAAAAGTAAAATTCTGGTAAATTATTATTATTGAATATTTGCCCAAAAAAGTTTCTCATATTGTCCCCCACAAAAAGGGGTTGGGGGGCCCGCTCAGGCCCCTGACTGACGATGGGGTTGGGGCAGGGAGGTGGGAAAGGGGGGTTTGGCTTTGGAATATTGCATGGGATTAGCAAAAAGCTTTTGACAGTTTTTAAATTTGTCAGGCAAAGTGATTTGAGTATTTTTTTTTCTTGTTTGCGGTTGTTTTTAGAAGTTTGGTTTTTTGTTTTGTTTAGTTTTGCTTTGTTTGTAAATCATTAGAGAGGGACAGATTGGGTTTGGGAGTTCGGGTTGGGAAAACAACTTCTTAAGAAGCTAATGATTTTTCATTTTCTTAAAAGCCAAAAAGTTATTTGATGGTGCAAAAAGGGGAAACTTAACTTTTTTCTTAGAATTATCTTAAGAAAAGTTAGCAAAATTCCAAAAAATTTTTAATATTTTTGCATTGGGAAACAGTGTTTTTTGGCACTTTCAATTTTTGGGGTCATTGGGGGAAAATCTGCGATGAGAGAATTTTGGGAAACTCTACAGGACAACTTGGGTTTATCAAATAAATGAAAAATCGGGGGCCTACTCAAAAGAAAGTTTGAGGTCGCCCAAAAAGCGTTACAATTGGGTTTAATTTTTTAAAAAACCCTTAAATTTTTGGCAAGATTGAAAAAAAAGTTTTTTTAAAAATTTGGGGGATAAAAATGTTTTTGAGTTTAACCTCGTTGTTTTATTTAAATTAAATTTTAAAAGAAAAGTAAATTCATTATTTTAAAAAACAAAAAAAGATAAAAGGGAAAATTTTCATTACGACCGCCCAAAAAAAAGTTTTTCTTTAGAAATTGTCCCATTTTTAAAAAATACCCTAAAAAAAAAATGGGAATTTTGATTAAAAAATTTTCAAGTATTGAGTATGGGTGTGATTTTAAAATAGAAGATTAGCACCCCTTTTTTATTGCAACTAAATAAGCAGGGAAAAAAAAAAAATAAAATAAACATATTATAAAACCCCCACAGTAGCTTTAAAATTTTAACCAATTTTTACAATATTTTTAAGGTTTTTTAAAAAAAAAAATTTCTCGTAACTTGTTGACAAAAAGCATATTCCGTAGGAAATTTTACCGAAATTTGTGTTATTTTTTAAAAAATAAGAAAAAACCCTTTTAACGAGTTGTTTGGGCTTATTTTCACGTTGGGCCCCCAAAAAACCCATTTGGCATTTTAAACCAAAACAGATTTTTTATTTAGATCGTGTTCCACAACTTCTTTCGTTTCTGACACCTTTAAATGTTTGACCCCACTTGAACCCCACTTTAAGTGTTTAAATTTTCCCCTTTCCAATTTTAATAAGAAGTTGTTTTAAAAACTTAAAGTGCCCAAAAAACTCTTGCTTCTAGGGTTTTTAAGTTGTCTATTCTCAGTGATTGTGGGACATGAAATTATTTTTCCCCCCCAAAAAACTATCTGCCGCATTTGCATCCCCCTCCCAGAGAAGCCCAACTCCAATTGCCAATTTTAGCATGACAGCAGCACTTAATCCTACAAGGCGAAACGTGAGCTTCAGGCATCACACGTTTAAAATGCTGATTAGGTTTGAAGTCTTAAACCCATATTTGAGGCAACGTTTTTTGTTTTTAGTTATTTCCATTTGGCTAAAAGGGAATCCGCAGGGATAAGGAACCAGCTGTATTAAAAACAGGGAATCATCTTCGTTTGCCTCATTTCATTAATTTCCCAAAAGAAAAGTATTTTTAATCAATGAAAAAAAAAAATTTGAGGGAAAAAAAGGGTTTTTGAGGTCCACATCTGCTCTTAAGAAAATTTAAATGTAATTTTTTTAACCAGAATTGGCTTTTTCTTTCCTTCGTTGTCTTCGGTTTTTACTTTTTTTTGCTGTTAAAAGTGAAATGCGAAAAAAAGAAAGGGAAATCATTTTAATGGAGGCGACAATAGTCGCGACATTATTTACTGTTAATATCCCGGCGAAGGCGGACAACAAAAGGGTAGAATCAAATTTTTATATACCCTTGGCCCCTAATTAAAAAAAACATCAGTAATATTTTCAGGGATCCATCAAAAAGAAAAGGAGTCATCCTCTATTTTGGCTGTAGGGTGATGTATATATTACATTATATGGAAAATGTGCAAAAGATCGAAGTGCAAAAATTCAATAACTGAAAGCCAATTAAAATTGTACAATGGGTTCTTGGCAGGCATTTTGGGGCATGGGGGGGTTTAAAAGGTTTTTGGAGAAGAGGTGCAGGAGAAAAAAAAAACACCACACACACGCACACAAAGCACCAAACAGTGGACGAAAGTCAGTTCAACGAACAAACAGCCAAAAACAAATATCACCAGACCCGCCCGACATCTGCATTGGAGGGAATACCATGGTTGAAATACATACATGCAATGCATATACCCAAAAAATACAAACATACATAAATGAATTGTATGTAAGCCCGCCCGGAAGCGCGACACACTACACACACAAAAGAGG
>JANFPS010000700.1:0-10010 GCA_024703675.1 Drosophila nebulosa | reverse complement strand
TTTTTAAAATTTTAAAAAAAACAATTTAAAACAAAACCAAAAACCAAAAAAAAAACAAATACTAAAACCCAAATGAAATTATATTTTGTACGAAATTACACATTTCGGTTGATAATAGGGAAAACATTAACTTTTCCACACAATTTTTAAGGGGGGGAACCCTCAAACCAAATTATGTGAACCTTTTTTTTTTTGTTTTAAATTTTTTCTTTAAATTAAAAACCCTTTTCAAATATTTTTTTAAAAAAAGTGATTTTTCAACCCCCCTCGAAACAAAAGCCACTTTTTTCAATAAATTTTTAAAATTTAAATTCCCCCTTCTTATTGGGGAAAAAAAACCACCCTTATTGTTTTTTAAATGTTAATTTTTGTCTTAGCAATTGATGTAAAGTATGCATTCGAAAGGGCTTGGGAGTTTTTTTGGTACTTAATTTTTTAAAATAAAATTGGGCAAAAATTTTAAATTTACTTTTGGTTTAAAAAAGGGATTCAAAGAATTTTTTTTAAAGGTTGGGGGAAACTTTTTTTTACCCTTTTTTTTAAAAAAAAGTCGAGAAATTTCAAAACCATTTTTTAAAGAACGTAGGCTTTTTGAAAGGGGGAAATTTTCACCTTTGGGGCCCCACTGGGGGTGGGGGTTTATTTTTTCTAATGTTTTATTTGGGGTTTAAAACCTTTCCCTCCCTTTTTTTTTCCTTCCCCGGGTTTTTCCGTTTTTGTTTTTTTCAATGTTAAGAGACCCCCAAAATGCAAATTACAAAATTATTTCTTCTTGTTTTCTTATTTTTTTTTTACAAAATTATTAAAAAAAACCAAAAAAGAAAAAATGAAATTTAAGTAGATTTTTAAAAAAAGGAATAAAATAATTTTCCTGGGATATTTATTTTTAAATTTTGCTTTACCACTTGTTTCAAAAAATTTCCCAAAAAAAGGAGAGATGGGCCCCAAATTAAATTCCCTTCCCCAAACCCCCCTAACCCGGCCCCAAATTTCCACTCATTTAAAAATTCACCAAAAACCACCACCACAATCCACAAAAAACCTCCCCAAAAAACATCAAAAACAACCCCGACATTTCCACATTTAAAAATTCGAAAAATTTTTTTTTTTGTTAGTTTTTCCCTTTCCCAGAAAATTTTTGGGAAAATTTTTTTAAAGGGAAAAGGGCCCTTTCTTCATTTTTAAAACCCTGATCTTTTTCCCCTTTTTCCCTTTTTTGACTTTTTTTGGCCCCCCAAAAAATTCCCTTGTAATTTTTTGAAATTTTGGGGCCTTAAAAAAAAAAAAAAAAAAACCACAAAAAACAAAAAAAAGAAAAAACAAAGGGAAAAATTTTAAAAATTAAAATTAAAACCTTTATAATGTTTGAAACCAAATTCAAAAAGTTTATTTTTAAATTTTTAAAACTTAGGGGCCCCTTGAAACAAAAAACGATCGAACCCTAAAAATATAAAAATTTAACAAAAAAATTTATTAAATTTAAGTTAAAAAAAAAAGGGAAAGAAAAACTTACCCTTTTTAACCCCCAAAAAAAAAAAAAAAAACAGAAAATATACAAAAAAAAAACGAAAACAAAAAGATAAAGACAAAAAGAATATTTGACAAAATTTTTTAAAAGTTTTTTTTTTGTTTTTCCATATCTATAAATGGGAACAAATTTTTGAAACTGTTATAAAAAAAAAAAAAAATAATAAAAAATAAATTATAAAAAAAAATAAAAAAAATAATAAAAATAAAAATTTAGTTATATTAAAAACCAACAAATTAACAAAAAAAAACCCCAAAATAATTTTAAAACTAAAAAAAAAAAATCCCGGGAAAAAGTTTTTAATACCTTCCCCCAGGGGAAAAGGAAAAAATTTTTAAAAAGAAGAATGTAAACAACAAAATGAAAACAAATTTGTTTTTTTTTGTAAAAGTTTTGGCATTTTGCTTGGGATCCTATCAAATTTTTTAACTTACATACAAAAATACATTATTATTTGTTTTTTTCCCCACCGGGTTTAACTCTAAATAAACCAAAAACAAAAAGAAAACAAAAAAGAAAAAACATTTCATTACCCCTAGATTTTGTAAGTGTATCGAGGGAAAAAGACCATATATATACATATGTACGTACATACATACACATACAGCAACATCATTGCCTATATATACTAACTCTACTCATAAAATACTAGAATCAAAAAAAACCTTAAAAAAATACAAAAACAGCGAGAGGAAAATTTGAAAATAGTTAAAAAATACCAAACACAAAAAAACGGGGAAGAAGAAAAAAAAATCCGCAGACAGACAAGGACAATCCGGTGAATAACAAAACAGCAAAGACAAAAAACAAAACCATGGGTCTTACAACTTAAGATTTTTCCCGCCTTTAAAGCAATTAAAAAATAAAGAAACAAATGAGTAATGTTTTTTTTTTTATTATTAAAAAAATTTTTTATAATAAAAACATATATATATACTATGTAATTATATATAATATATTTTATATATATAATTTTACAAATACATATTAAAAAAACAAAAAAACCCCAAACAAAAAATCCTATCAAAATGTTTTTTTGCGAATTTTCTAATTATTTTTCATACAAATAAAAATTAATAATTGCAATATGTATTAATTTTTATTATGGCGAAGCTTTATACTTTAAAAAAAATGACAGCTGGAAAATTTTTAACAAAATTACTACTAGCAAAATGGGGTTCTAAGACGAAGTACATCGATGCTTGATCGCTAACTAAACAAGTCATAAAATTAAAGATCTACGCTAATCCATTAATTTACAATAATTATTTTTTTAAGTTTGCGTTTTTCAGTAATTTACTAATTGACACCAGAAGAGACCCATAAATATTGAGTTTTTAGTTACGTAGTGTCATAGGTATATCAATCGATTTACATTGACATGATGCCATTTCACGGAGCGACAACGCTGACACCATGCGTCTCAGTTAAAAAGAGGCGTTGTATTCTCAAAAACAAAGTTTTTAATATTAGGCCGCATCAGTTCCATGTTGAAATCTGATTGAAACGGAAACATAGACCCAAGGCAAAGAGAAAGCAAAACCAGTGCATTTCACTTGATTGCCGTGGATTTCCTTACACTTTTCCTGTGCTTATCTCATGCTGTTCTAACTCTTGTTTCGAAATGCGCTCAGAATGTTCGAAAGCGGCTCAGAATGTGCAGCGCGGCATTTAATATGTTTTGGAGGCGCGTATCGAAAACTTGTTCTAAGTCGGGAAGTTTTTGAAATTTGACAACAGCGTTAATCGATTACCGGCGCAAAAAAGTATTACGCGCAAAATTTTAATTTTCACATTGTCACATAATTTATTCTAATTTCTTTTAGTTGTTGTTTAGCTTTCGTACCAATTATGATCTATGCCATAGTTTAAAGGGTAATCAAATAAATTGTTCTGTTTTCAAAACAGTAGCATTTTTTTTGGGGCTGTTAGCTGATTGCTAGTCGTGTGGCAGTGCAACAACCCACTAAAAAATCTGGTCACTCTTACACACACACACTTTCTCCGCAAAATGCAATCGTATTATACGTTGGTGTGTAAGAGTGTTTTTGTATGCCGCCGAAAAAAAAAAACTGAATTAACAAAAAGAAATATCGCAAATCACCAAAAATTTTAACCATTATTCATAGAAGGTTATAACTGTGACAAATATTACACAACACACAGGAGTGTCCCGAGAATAGCAAAGAGAGGGAGAAAGCAGCGAGATAATTTGGGAAAGCTGAAATGACGTTTCGATTGATTGTGTGTGTGTGTTGTGCTGTTGATTGGGGGGGGTGATTAAGTGCGTCCAACTCTCCGTTTCCGCTGCCGCAAGCAAACAACACAATCATTCACGGTAAGAGTATGTATAAAGCAACGGCTGTTGCCAGCAGGACGCCCGCCATACACAAACACACCTACATGCAATAACATATTTGCAAATATAACAATCATTCCTGCTAAAAAATCCCAACTAGAACAAGTGTGAGAAACAGAACGTGTATCACCAGTTAAGAAGTTAACCACACCAGCCAACGCAACACCCACAGACGGACGGACGGGGGGGGGTTTTCCAAAAAGAAAGAAAGCAGTTTTAATTGGAACTGGGTGCACCCACTTTAAAACCAACTAAAGAAAAAGCCGAACAAGAACTAGTAGCTCACACACACGCACATACACAGCACTACTGCCAAAATGGATAGCAAGGGACGAATGTCCATTGTTTGTGATAACGGTACAGGGGTATGCTACACACCTATAGATACATACAGAACACTCAAAAACACCCATGTACAACATACATACATAGATAAGGTGGCAAAAGGTGACACACTTTGTATAGGCGCAAGCAGCAACATTTTTCTTTTCCCCTCTCAATACAATTTCTTGCTGTTGCAGCTCTTTCGGGGGTCCATTCTGGCAGATGTTCTCTGCTGTTGCGCTAGCCCCGCCGATGCTGCTACTGATTCTTCTTCTTCATCATCTAACGTTTTTTTCTAGTCATTTGTTACCAGCGATCGCTTGGTATTACCATCCAAAAACAAAAAAAAAGCTTTCGATCTATTTTTTCATTTTTCATCACCCACATACGATACACTCAACTAAACACAAATACATGTCATAGTCCAACACGCCCAATCTCCAAAAAGAGCGTAACTAACTACAACAACAACAACAGAGGTGAACAGCAGCAGCAATAACAACAACAAAAGTGTATTACACCAAAATTTTTCTTATGTAGAGCTCGAAAAATTTGGTTTCATATATGTATATATTTTTTTTTTTGTTTGTATTACGAGCCTTTAAGTTATCGCCATAATGCTTCGAAGCCAACCAGAGAGCCCTCTCTTTTAATACCCTAGCTGGAAGAGTTTTTTATTCATTTATCATACTCTTGGGCGTAATGCATGATGCAGTCGCTTCCGCCCGTTGAACTCTGAGATTACACGAATAAAATCTCGGGGATGCTTGATCTGAGTATTAAGAAAACTAATATGCCTCCTTTTGAACTCCTATGGCCTCATCCAAGAAGAAACGTTTGTTGATTCTTACCCCAAAAATGTATTTACTAATTACTGAACTCTTTGAATTTTTTTTATTCATCGTTTTGCATTTTTAACTGCGGCTATGCTGGCAGTAATTTTCCCGCCTCACAATTTTCCCTTCCCTCAATGGTTGGAACGTCCCATCATACGAGCATGAATAAAATGGTGACTTTTATTGAAGTAAATGTTATGATGATCTCGTTCTAGCCAATTGGGATTCCATACAGAAATACAAAAAATAGACTTTAACATAATACAAAGATATCTACAATATAATTTATATGCATCCATACATTACATATTACATACAATATATTCCATATAGTACTCTAAATGTAGCATTGCGCAAAACATATGCATATATGTACATAAATAGAGCGCATACTACAAACAACAAACATTTATCTATAATGGATTAGGATAAATTATTGTTTGTTTGGTAGTATGCGCTCTATTTATTTACATATATGCATATGTTTTTGCCCGAATGCTACATAGAATACTATATGGAATATATGTATGTATCTATGTATATGTAGGTTATGCATAAAAATAATATTGTAGAATCTCTTTGTATTATGTTAAGTATATTTTGTATTTCTGTATGGATCCAAGTGCTATAACGAGATCATCATACCTTTACTTCAATGTCACCAATTTTATTCACTGCTCGTATGGATGGGACGCCAACCATTGAGGGGAAAATGGATCGGGAAAATTACTGCCAGCATCGCGCATTTAACAAACTGCAAACGATAATAACAAAAATTCAAAAGAAGTCAGTTTATAGTAAATACATTTGGGGTAAGATCACCACCGTTTCTCTTGGATGAGCACCATAGGAGTCAAAAAGGAACGGCATATTTTAGTTTCTTAATACTCAGATCAAGCATCCCCGAGATTTTATTCTGTAACTCAGAGTTCAACGGGCGTGAAGCGACTGCATCATGCATTACGCCCAAGAGTATGATAAAATGACAAAACCTCTCTCAGCTAGGTATTAAAAAGAGAGGGCTCTCGGTGGCTATCGAAGCATTATCGGCGATAACTTAAGGCCGTCCGTAATCACAAACAAAAAAAAAATATATACTATATGAAACCAAATTTTTCGGCTCTACGATAAGAAAATTTTGGTTATAATCACTTTTTGTGTTGTTATTGCTAGGCTGCTGTTCACCTCTGTGTTGTTGTTGTTAGTTAGTTACCGCTCTTTTTGGCGAATTGGGGCGTGTTGGACTATGCATGTATTTGTTTTTGTGGAGTGTATGTATGTGGGGTATG
The DNA here is from genome assembly GCA_024703675.1 of Drosophila nebulosa. NCBI lineage: Eukaryota > Metazoa > Arthropoda > Insecta > Diptera > Drosophilidae > Drosophila > Drosophila nebulosa. The sequence goes on along the minus strand of JANFPS010000700.1, from coordinate 3,674 downwards.
CGTAACTTTTTAGTTTTGTTTTTGGATGAGTAATAACCAAGCGATCGCTTGTAACATGTATAACAAACGTTTGATGATGAAGAAGACGAATCAGTAGCAGCAGCGCGGCAGCAGGCAACAGCAGAAACATTCTGCCAGATGACCCCCCGAAGAGCTGCAACAGCAAGAAATTGGTATTGAGAGGGGAAAACAGAAAAATGTTGCGCTGCTGCCTATACAAATGTGTCACTTCTTTGTCACCTTATCTATGTATGTATGTATGTATACATGTGTGTTTTTTGAGTGTGTATGTTGTATCTATAGGTGTGTACTTACCCCTGTATCCCCCTTTATCCAAACAATGACATTCCGTCCCTTGCTATCCATTTTGGCAGTGCTGTGTATGTTGCGTGGTGTGTGAGCTACTAGTCTTGTTCCTTTTTTCTTCTAGTTGGGTTTTAAGTGGTGCACCAGTTCCATTAAACTGCTTCTTCTACCGTCCGTCCGTCTGTGGGTGTTGTTGGTTAACTTCTAACGCTGATACACGTTTGCTTGTTTCTCACCTTGTTCTAGGTTTGGATTTTTAGTCGGAATGATTGTTTATTTTGCAATATGTTATTGCATGTAGGTGTGTTTGTGTATGGCGGGCGTCCTGCTGGCACAGCCTTGCTTTAATACTACTCTAACGTTGAATGATTGTGTGTTGCTTCGGCAGCGGAACGGAGCGTTTGGACGCACTTAATCACAATCAACAGCAACACACACACCACAATCAATCGCAATCATTCAGCTCTTCCCAAATTATCTCGCTCGCTTTCTCCCTCTTTTTATATTATCGACACTCTGTGTGTTTGTGTAATATTGTCACAATTTATAACCTTACTTGATAATGGTTTAAAATTTTGTTGATTTTGGCCGATCTTTCTTTTGGTTAATTCATTTTTTTTCGGCGGCATACAAAAACATCTTCTTACACACACACGTAAATACGATTTGCATTTGGAGAGAAAGAGTGTGTGTGTAAGAGGACCAGATTTTTTAGTCGGTTGTTGCACTGGCCACACGACTAGCAATCAGCTAACAGCAATGCTACTGTTTTAAACAGACAATTTATTTTGATTCCTTTAAACTATGTCATAGTCATACATTGGTACGAAACTAAACAACAACTAAAGAAATTAATAATAGAAATGTAAATTAAATTTGCCGCGTAATACTTGTTTGCGCTGTTAATCGATTAACCAGCTGTTGTCAATTTCAAAAACTTCGACTTTGGCGAACAATTTTACGTGTTTTGATAAGGTATATGAAAAGCCCATTATGGGGCATATGTAAAAATCTTTAAATAAGGGTAAATACTATGCCTAAATACTAACTCTATTAAAATATCAGAATAAAAAGAAACCTTTAAAAATACAAAAAAGCGAGAGGAAATTTTTAAAAATGTTACAAAATCAAAAACAAAACAAACAGGCAAGAGAGAAAAAATACCGCAGCAGAAAAGGACAATGACCGTGCATAGACAGAGACAAGACAAGACAAAAAACGAAACAGGCATGGGTCTTACAACTTAAGAATTTCGCCCTTAAAGCAATTTAAAAAAAACAAAGAGAATGTTTATTATTTAATTTTTATAAAATTTTATATATTAACATAAATATAGTATTATATATATAATATTATTATATATATATAATTTTTTTCAATATAATATTATATGAAACAATAAAAAACAAAACAAAATACATCAAAAAGTTGTTTGGAATTTTCTAAATATTTTTAAAACAAATAAAATAATAATTTCAGATATGTAATTAATTTTTTATGGCGAAGCTTTATACTTTTAAAAAAATGTAAACGGATCAAATTTAACAAAAAAAATGCTAGAAAAATGGGTTCTAAGACGAAATAACAGTCAGGGTTATGCTGAAAATAACAATATAAAAAATTTTAAAATCACGCTACCATTTTTACAATAATTATTTTTTTTAAGTTCAGTTTTAGTATTTACTAATTTACCCAAGAGAGGAGACCCCTAAATAGTTGAGTTTTTAGTTACGTGGTCATAGGATATAATCATTTATTGACATCCCTTCAAAAGCGACACGCTGACCCCCTCGGCACAGAAAAAAGAGCGGTTTTCCAAAAATTTTAAATTTTAAAGGCCCCCTCGTTCCTTTTGAAACAGTTGAAAGAATGACCAAAGGAAAAGAGAAAGCAAACCAGTCATTTACTTGTTTCCCGGTTTTTCCCTTACCTTTCTTGCTTATGCTTTCAAAATTTGTTCGAAAATCCCCTAGATGTTCGAAAGCGGCTAGATGTGAAAACGCGGATTTAATTTTGAGCGCGTATCCACTTGTTCGAAGTCAAATTTTTGGAAATTTGACAAACAGGGGGTAATGATTAAAGCGCAAAAAAGTATTACGCGCAAAATTTAATTTACTTTCTATTTATTAATTTTTTAGTTGTTGTTTAGTTTCGTACCAATTATGACTAGACATAGTTTTAAAGGTAACAAAAAAATTGTCGGGTTTAAAAAACAGTAGATTGCTTTTAGTGTTTGCTATCGTGTGGCCAGTGCAAAAACCCCGACTAAAAATCTGGTCATCTTCCCACACACACTTTTTTTCTCTCAATGCAAATCGAACGTGTGTGTGTAAGAGAGTTTTTTTGTACCGCCAAAAAAAAAATAAATTTAACCAAAAAGAAAGAGGCAAAATCAAAAAAAATTTAACCATTATTAAAGAGGGTTTTAAAAATTGTGACAAAATATTACAAAACAACGGGGGTAAATAAATATAAAAAAGGGGGGGAAAAGCGGCGAGAAAATTTTGGGAAAAAGCTGAATGAATTTTTTCGATGTTTGTGGTGGTTTTGTGCTGTTGTTTGTGATTAAGTGCGTCCAAGCTCCTTTCCCGCTGCCGCAAGCAACACACAATCATTCAACGGTAGAGTAGTATTAAAGCAACGGCGTGCCAGCAGGACGCCCGCCATACACAAAAAACACCTACATGCAATAACATATTTGCAAATTAAAACTTCCCGCTAAAAAACCAACTAGAACAATGTGAGAAAAAAGCAACGTGTACACCCCTTTAAAAATTAACCAAAACCCCACCCACAGACGGACGGACGGTAGAAGAAGCAGTTTTAATTGGAACTGGTGCCCCCTTAAACCCAACTAGAAGAAAAACCGAACAAGACTAGTAGCTCACACCACGACTACACAGCCTGCCAAAAAGGATAGAAGGGACGGAATGTCTTGTTTGATAACGGTACAGGGGTAAGTACACACCTATAGATACATACATACCAAAAAAAACAAAATGTACATACATACATACATAGATAAGGTCAAAGAATGACACCTTTGTATAGGCAGCAGCAAACAACATTTTTCTTTTTTTCCCCTCTCAATACAATTTTTTGTGTTTACTTTCGGGGGGGCATTCTGGGAGAAAAGTTTTTTTGCTGTTGTGCTGCCGCCGCTCGCTTGATTCTTCTTCTTCCCAAAGTTTTTTTGTCATTGTTACAAGCGTCGCTTTGGGATACTCATCCAAAAAAAAAAAAAGTTACGCATACCCCCATACATACACCCCCAAAAAACACAAAAAACATGCATAGTCCAACACCCCAATTGCCAAAAGAGCGGAACTAACTAACAACAACAACAACAAGGTAACAGCAGCCAAAAT
>JANFPS010000070.1:0-51720 GCA_024703675.1 Drosophila nebulosa | reverse complement strand
TTAAAAAATGTAAAAATGAGAAATCTCAATTTTTCCGTGCTCTAGCTTTGCCAATTTTGGGATGAACAAAAGGGAATGTATCAGTTAGTAGCTCATCCAGTTTTCTTTCATTTGTCATTAAACCCCCTAGAAAACTCATTTTAAACCCCTTTTTTCGAAAAAATCGTAAATTTGTAAAATGAGTAATCTCAACTTTTTCCCGGCTCAAATTTTGCCAATATAAGGATGATTAAAAAACGGAATGTATATAGTAGCTACCCAGTATATTTTCATTTTCATTAAAACCTAGAAAATCATGTTAAACCCACTTTCGAGAAAAATCGTAATTTGAAAAAATTGAGAAATTCAATTTTTTCCGTGCTCTAACTTTGCCAATACTGGGATGATACAAAAGAGAAGTTTTAGTAAGAGTATTATTTTACTTTTTGTCTTTCAAAACCTAGAAAACTCTTTTTTAAACCCCCCTTTTTCAAAAAAAATCGTGAATTTGTAAAAATTGAGTTATCTCAACTTTCTCGTGCTCTAATTTTGCCAAATTGGAAAAGATCAAAAAAAAGCAATGTATTAGTTAGTAGCTCATCCAGATTACTTTTATTTGTCATAAAAACCTAGAACATTTATTTTGAACCCATTTTTTGAGAAAATCGTGAATTTGTAAAAAATGTTTATCTCAATTTTTCCGTATTTTAACTTTGCCAATTTTGGGACGATCAAAAAAAGCATTATCAGTTGGTAGCTCATCCAGTTAATTTTCATTTGTCTTTTAAAACTAGAAAACTTTTCTAAAAACGTGATTTGTAAAAATTGAGTAATCTAAAATTTTCCGTGTTTAACCTTGCCAAATTTTGGGGTTTGATTAAAAAAGGGAACGTAGATTTTGTGCTTTTTCAGTTTATTTAATTTTGTCATTCAAAAACCTAAAAAAACTTTTCTAGAAAATCGTGAATTTGTAAAATTGGAAATCTCAACTTTTCCGTGCTCTAAACTTTGCCGATTTTGGAAGATCAAAAGAACAATGATCATTAGTAGTCACCCAGTTTACTTTCTTTTTTCTTTTCAAACCTAGAAAAGAAATTTTTAACCCCACTTTTCGAGAAAATCGCAAATTTGTAAAAATTGAGAAATCTTAACTTTTCCGTGCTCTTACTTTGCCATTTGGGATATTACAAAAGGAATGTTTAGTAAGTAGTCATGTAGTTTACTTTTATTTGTATTAAAACCCTAGAAAACTAATTTTGATCACGATTTTCTCAAAAAAGGGCTTAAAAATGATTTTTCTAAGTTTGAAGAGATATAAAAGTAAACTAATAAGTATTACTAATACATTCAATTTGTAATTATCCCAAATTTTTTTAAAACCCAAAAAATCATTTGAACCCACTTTTCGAGAAAATCGTGAATTTGTAAAATTGAGAAATCCAACTTTCCGTACTCTAACCTTTTTTGCCATATTGGGATGATTACAAAAGGGAACGTATCAGTTGTAGCTTATCCAGTTTACAAAAATTTTTTGTCATTCAAACCTAGAGATTTTTTCTAAAAAATCGTGTTTTTAAAAAATTTGAGTAATCTCAACTTTTCCTGCTCTAACTTTGCCAATACGGGGATGATAAAAAAAGGGAAGTTTATAAGTAGCTCATCTAGTTTACTTTTATTTTCTTTCAAACCTAAAAAAATCTTTTTGAACCCACTTTTCAAAAAAATCGGAATTTGAAAATTGATTTTTCTCAATTTCTCGGCTAATTTTTGCCAATTTTGGGGGAAAATCATAAAGAAGCAATTATAGTTAGTAGTATCAGTTAATTTTTCATTTGTAAATTTAAAAACCTAGAAAACTTTTCAGAAATCGGAATTTGTAAAAATTGGTAATCCCCAAATTTTCCTTTGCTTTAACCTTGCCAAATGGGTTGATTACAAAGGGAACGTATGAGTTAGTAGTTTTTTTCATTTTACTTTAATTTTCATTAAACCTAGAAAACTTTTATAGAAATCGTGAATTTGAAAAAATTGAGTAATCTAAATTTTTCCCCGTGCCTAACTTCCCAATACTGGGATGATTAAAAAGGGAATGTATTAGTAAGTAGCTCATCTATTTTACTTTTTTTTGGGTCTTTCAAACTGAAAAATCTTTTGACCCACTTTTAAAGAAAATCGTAATTTGAAAAAATTAAGTAATCTAAACTTTTCCCGTGCTCAATTTTGCCGTTTTTGGGAAGATCATAAAAAGAAATGTATCAAGTAGCTACCCAGTTTACTTTCATTTTTCTTTAAAAACCTGAAAAGAAATTTTTTAAACCCCAATGTTGGGACGATTACGAAAAGCAATGTATCAGTTAGTAGCTCATCTAGCTTATTTATTTTTGTTATTCAAACCTAGAAATCTCATTTTTAACCCACTTTTCGAGAAAATCTGTATTGAAAAAATTAGAAATCTAAAATTTCCTGTCAAAATTTTCCCAATTAAGATGTTAAAAAAAAGCAGTTTTAATAATAGCTCATCGGTTTACTTGTATTTGTCATTTAAATCTAGAAAACCATTTTAAACCCTTTCTTTTCGAGAAAATCGTGAATTTGTAAAAATTGGGAAAAATCTAAACTTTTGGGGGTTCAAATTTTTGCCAAATTGGGATGATAAAAAAAGGGAACGTATCAGTTAGTAGCTCACGGTTTCCCTTGTTTTTTGTCATTCAAACCCTAGAAAATTTATTTTGAACCCACTTTTCGAGAAAATCGTGAATTTGTAAATTGAGTAATCTCAATTTTTCCCTGCTCAAACCCTTGCCAATTTTAAATGATTACAAAAAAAAAAGTGTATTAGAAAGAGCTCATCGAGTTTACTTGTATTTGGTTTTTAAACCAAAAAAAATTTTTATTTTGAACCCATTTTTCGAAAAAAATCGTGTTTGAAAAAATTGAGAAATCTAAACATTTCCGTCTCTAATTTTTGCCAAATTGGGGATGTAAAAAAAGGGAAACGTTAGTTAGTAGCTTATCCATTTAATAATTTGTCTTTCAACCTAGAAAACTTTTTAGAAATGGGAAATTTGTAAAAATTGGGTAATTCAACTTTTCCGTGCTCTAACTTTCCAATACTGGATGATTAAAAAAGGAATGTATTGTAAGGCTCATTATTTTTCTTTTATTTGTATTCAAACCTAAAAAACCTTTTTAAACCCCCTTTTTCGAGAAAAATCGTTAATTTGTAAAAATTGAGTAATCTCAATTTTTCCGTCTCTAACTTTGCCAATTTGGATGATTACAAAAAGACGTATTATAGTAGCCTCGGTTTACTTGTATTTTCTTTTAAATCTAAAAACTCATTTTGCCCACTTTTCGAGAAAATCTTTAAAATTTGTAAAAAATTGAGTAATCTAAACTTTTCCTGCTCAATTTTGCCAATATTAAGATGATTACAAAAAACAGTGTTTTTATAAGGAGCTCATGATTTACTTGTTTTGTCTTTAAACCTAGAAAATTTATTTGAACCCACTTTTGGGAAAAAATCGTGAATTTTAAAATTGAGAAAATCTCAACTTTTCCTGCTCAACCTTGAAAATATTGGGATGATTAAAAAAGGGAAGTATCATTGTGCTCTCGAGTTTACTTGTATTTGTCATTCAAACCTAAAAATTTTTTTGAACCCCTTTCAGAAATCGTGAATTTGTAAAATTGAGTAATCTCAACTTTTCCGTGCTCTAACTTTGCCAATATTGGGATGATTACAAAAAGCAGTGTATTAGTAAGTATCTCATCGAGTTTACTTGTATTTGTCATTTTAATCTAGAAAACTTATTTTGAACCCACTTTTCGAGAAAATCGTGAATTTGTAAAATTGAGTAATCTCAACATTTCCGTGCTCTAACTTTGCCAATATTGGGATGATAACAAAAGGGAACGTATCAGTTAGTAGCTTATCCAGTTTACTATAATTTGTCATTCAAACCTAGAAAACTTTTTTAGAAAATCGTGAATTTGTAAAAATTGGGTAATCTCAACTTTTCCGTGCTCTAACTTTGCCAATACTGGGATAATTACAAAAGGGAATGTATTAGTAAGTAGCTCATCCAGTTTACTTTTATTTGTCATTCAAACCTAAAAAATCCCATTTTAAACCCACTTTTCGAGAAAATCGTGAATATGTAAAATTGAGTAATCTCAATTTTTCCGTGCTCTAACTTTGCCAATATTGGGATGATTACAAAAGGGAATGTATTAGTAAGTGCTCACCCAGTTTACTTTTATTTGTCATTCAACCTAGAAAATTTATTTTGAACCCACTTTTCGAGAAAATCGGAAATTTTTAAAAATTGAGTAATCTCAACTTTTCCGTGCTCTAACTTTGCCAATATTTGGGATGATTCCAAAAGGAAGTATCAGTTAGTACTCAGAGTTTATTTGTAATTTGTCATTCAACCTAAAAAATTTATTTAAACCCTTTTCGAAAAAAACGTGAATTTGTAAAATTGGGAGTAATCTTAACTTTTCCGTGCTCAAACCCTTGCCAATATGGGATAATACAAAAGGGAACTTTATCAGTTAGTAGCATCCGTTTACTATATTTGTCATTCAAACCTAGAAAACTTTTTTTTAGAAAATCGGAATTTTGAAAAAATTTGGGTAATCTCAACTTTTCCGTGCTCTAACTTTGCCAATACTGGGATGATTCAAAAGGAAGTATTAGTAAGTAGCTATCTAGTTTACTTATATTTGTCATTCAAACCTAGAAAAATCTCATTTTTAACCCACTTTTTCGAGAAATCGTATGTGTAAAATTTAGTAATTCTCACCTTTTGGGTGCTTTAACTTTGCCAATATTGGGATTTTTTACAAAAAGCAGTGTATTAGTATACCTCTTTCGAGTTTACTTGTATTTGTCATTTAAATCTAGAAACTTCATTTTGAACCCACTCTTCGAGAAACATCGTGAATTTGTAAAATTGAGTAATCTCAACTTTTCCGTGCTCTAACTTTGGCCAATATTGGGAGATAAAAAAAAAGGGAATGTATCAGTTAGTAGCTCATCGATTTTACTTGTATTTGTATTAAAAACCTAGAAATTTATTTGAACCACTTTTTCGAGAAAACCCTGAATTTGTAAAATTGAGTAATCTCAACTTTTCCGTGCTCAAACCCTTCCCAAATATTGGATGATTACAAAAGGGAATGTTCAGTTAGTAGCTCATCGAGTTTACTTGTATTTGTCATTCAAACCTAGAAAATTTATTTTGAACCCACTTTTCAAGAAAATCGTGAATTTGTAAAATTGAGTAATTTCAACTTTTCCGTGCTCTAACTTTGCCAATATTGGGATGTTTACAAAAAGAGTGTATATTAGTACTCATCGAGTTTACTTGTATTTGTCATTTTAAACCCTAAAAAATTTTATTTTGAACCCACTTTTCAAAAAAAATTTGTGAATTTGTAAATTGAGTAATCTCAACTTTTCCGGGGTCTAACTTTGCCAATATTGGGATGATAAAAAAAGGGAAACTATCAGTTAGTAGCTTATCCGTTTATTTATAATTTGTCATTCAAACCTAGAAAACTTTTATAGAAAATCGTGAATTTGTAAAAATTGAGTAATCTCAACTTTTCCGTGCTCTAACTTTGCCAATACTGGGATGATTACAAAAGGGAACGTATCAGTTAGTAGCTCATCTAGTTTACTTAGTTTTGTCATTCAAACCTAGAAACTCTTTTTAACCCATTTTTCGAGAAAATCGTGTAATTTTTAAAAATTTAATCTCACCTTTTTCGTGCTCTAACTTTGCCAATATGGGATGATTACAAAAAAGCGGGGTATTAGTAAGTAGCCCCTCGAGTTTACTTGTATTTGTCATTTAAATCTAGAAAACTCATTTGAACCCACTTTTCGAAAAATCGTGAATTTGTAAAATTGAGTAATCTCAACTTTTCCGTGCTCCAACTTTGCCAATATTGGGATGATAACAAAAGGGAATGTACAGTTATTAGCTCATCGAGTTTACTTGTATTGTCATTCAAACCAAAAAATTATTTTTGAACCCACTTTTCGAGAAAATCGTGAATTTGAAAAATTGATAATCTCAACTTTTCCGTGCTCTAACCTTCCCAATATTGGATGATTACAAAAGGAAAAGTATCAGTTAGTAGCTCATCTAGTTTACTTGTATTTGTCATTAAAACTAGAAAACTCATTTTGAACCCACTTTTCGAGAAATCGTGAATTTGTAAAATTGAGTAATCTCAACTTTTCCGTGCTCTAACTTTGCCAATATTGGGATGATTACAAAAGGGAATGTATCAGTTAGTAGCTCATCGAGTTTACTTGGTTTGTCATTTAAACCTAGAAAATTTATTTTGAACCCACTTTTCGAGAAAATCGTGAATTTGTAAAATTGAGTAATCTCAACTTTTCCGTGCTCTAACTTTGCCAATATTGGGATGATTACAAAAGGGAATGTTTAGTAAGTACTCATCAAGTTTACTTTTATTTGTCATTCAAAACTGAAAACTCATTTTGAACCCACCTTTTCGAGAAAATCCGTGAATTTGTAAAAATTGAGTAATCTCAACTTTTCCGTGCTCCAACTTTTTGCCAAATATTGGAATGATTACAAAAGGGAATGTATCAGTTAGTAGCTCATCGAGTTTACTTTGTTTGTCATCAAACCTAGAAATTTATTTTGAACCCTTTTCGAGAAATCGTGAATTTGTAAAATTGGTAATCTCAACTTTCCGTGCTCAAACCCTTGCCAATATTGGGATGATTAAAAGGGAACGTATCAGTAGTAGCTTATTCGTTTTACTATAATTTGTCATTCAAACCTAGAAAAACTTTTTTAGAAAATCGTGAATTTGTAAAAATTAAGTTATATCAACTTTTCCGTGCTCTAACCTTGCCAATATTGGGATGGTTACAAAAGGGAACGTATCAGTTAGTAGCTTTTCAGTTTACTTTAATTTGCCCATTCAAACCTAGAAAACTTTTCTAGAAAATCGTGAATTTGTAAAAATTGAGCAATCTCAACTTTTCCGTGCTCTAACTTTGCCAATATTGGGATGATTATAAAAGGGAATGTTTTTGTAAGTAGCTCATCTAGTTTACTTTTATTTGTCATTCCAACCTAGAAAACTCATTTTGAACCCACTTTTCTAGAACATCGTGAATTTGAAAAATTTGAGTATCTCAACTTTCTCGTGCTCTAACTTTGCCAATATTAGGAGGATCATAAAAAGCAATGTATCAGTTAGTAGCTCATCGAGTTTACTTTAATTTTTCATTAAAACCTAGAAAGTAATTTTTTAACCCACTTTTTAGAAATCGTGAATTTGTAAAAATTGAGTAATCTCAACGCTTCCGTGCTCTAACTTTGCCAATATTGGAGTGTTTACAAAACGGAGTGTATCAGTGAAACCTAGAAAATTTATTTTGAACCCACTTTTTGAGAAAATCGTGAATTTTATTAAAATTGATTTATCTCAACTTTTCCGTCTCTAATTTTTTACGATCAAAAAAGCAATGTTCAGTTAGTAGTTTACCCAGTTTACTGTATTTGTCATTTAAAAACCTAAAGAACTTTTCGAGAAAATCGTGAATTTGTAAAAATTGAGTAATCTCAACCTTTCCGTGCTCTAACCTTGCCAATATTGGGATTGTTACAAAAGAGAACGTAACAGTTAGTAGCTTTTTCAGTTTATCTTAATTTGTCATTCAAACCTAGAAAACTTTTCGAGAAAATCGTGAATTTGTAAAAATTGAGTAGTCTCAACTTTTCCGTCTTTAACTTTGCCAATATTGGATGATTCAAAAGGGAATGTATCAATTAGTGGGCTCATCGATTTTTATTTTGTATTTGTCATTCAAACCTAGAAAATTTATTTTGAACCCACTTTTTGAGAAAATCGTGAATTTGTTCAAATTGATTTATCTCAATTTTTCCGTACTCTAACTTTTTACGATCATAAAAAGTAATGTACCAGTTAGTAGCTCATCCAGTTTACTTGTATTTGTCTTTTAAAACCTAAAGAACTTTTGGGAAAAATCGTGAATTTGTAAAAATTGAGTAATCTCAACTTTTCCGTGCTCAAACCCTTGCCAATATTGGGATTGTTACAAAAGGGAACGTAACAGTTAGTAGCTTTTCAGTTTATTTTAATTTGTCATTCAAACCTAGAAAACTTTTCGAGAAAATCGTGAATTTGTAAAAATTGAGTAGTCTCAACTTTTCCGTGCTCTAACTTTGCCAATATTGGGATGATTCCAAAAGGGAATGTATCAGTTAGTAGCTCATCGAGTTTACTTGTATTTGTCATTTAAACCTAGAAAATTTATTTTGAACCCACTTTCGAGAAAATCGTGAATTTGTAAAAATTGAGTATATCTCAACTTTGCCGTGCTCTAACTTTGCCAATATTGGGATGATTAAAAAAAGGAACGTATCAGTTAGTAGCTCATCGAGTTTACTTTGTATTTGTCATTCAAACCTAAAAAAATTTATTTTGAGCCCACTTTTCGAGAAAATCGTGAATTTGTTAAAATTGATTTATCTCAACTTTTCCGTACTCTAACTTTTTAGATCTTTAAAAAGAAATGTATCAGTTAGTAGCTCATCCAGTTTACTTGTTTTTTGTCATTTAAAACCTAAAGAAACTTTTCGAGAAAATCGTGAATTTGAAAAAATTTTGAGTAATCTCAACTTTCCGTGCTCTAACCTTGCCAATATTGGGTTTCTTACAAAAGAGAACGTAAATTTAGTAGCTTTTTCAGTTTATCTTAATTTGCTTCAAACCTAGAAAACTTTTCGGAAAATCGTAAATTTGTAAAATTGAGTAGTCTCAATTTTTCCCGTGCTCTAACTTTGCCAATATTGGGGATGATTCCAAAAGGGAATGTATCATTTTAGTAGCTCATCGAGTTACTTGTATTTGTCATTCAAACCTAGAAAATTTTTTTTGAACCCACTTTTCGAGAAAATCGTGAATTTGTAAATTGAGTAATCTCAACTTTTCCGTGCTCTAACCTTGCCAATATTGGGATAATTACAAAAGGGAACGTATCAGTTAGTAGCTTATCCAGTTTACTATAATTTGTCATTCAAACCTAGAAAACTTTTTTAGACAATCGTGAATTTGTAAAAATTGGGTAATCTCAACTTTCTCGTACTCTAACTTTGCCAATATTGGGAAGATCATAAAAAGCAATGTATCAGTTAGTAGCTCATCGAGTTTACTTTCATTTTTCATTCAAACCTAAAAAAGTAATTTTTAACCCACTTTTCGAGAAAATCGTGAATTTGTATAAATTGAGTAATCTCATTTTTGCCAATGTTGGGACGATTACGAAAAGCAATATATCAGTTAGTTGCTCATCTAGTTTATTTATTTTTGTTATTCAAACCTAGAAATCTCATTTTTAACCCACTTTTCGAGAAAATCGTGTATGTGTAAAAATTTAGTAATCTCACCTTTTTCGTGCTCTAACTTTGCCAATATTGGGATGATTACAAAAGGGAATGTATCAGTTAGTAGCTCATCGAGTTTACTTGTATTTGTCATTCAAACTTAGAAAATTTATTTTGAACCAACCCACTTTTCGTGAAAATCGTGAATTTGTAAAAATTGGGTAATCTCAACTTTTCCGTGCTCTAACCTTGCCAATATTGGGATAATTACAAAAGGGAACGTATCAGTTAGTAGCTTATTCAGTTTACTATAATTTGTCATTCAAACCTAGAAAACTTTTTTAGAAAATCGTGAATTTGTAAAAATTGAATAATCTCAACTTTCTCGTGCTCTTACTTTGCCAATACTGGGATGATTACAAAAGGGAATGTATTAGTAAGTAGCTCATCTAGTTTACTTTATTTGTCATTAAAACCTAGAAAACTCATTTGAACCCACTTTTCAAGAAAATCGTGAATTTGTAAAAAATTGAGTTATCTCAATTTTCTCGTGCTCTAACTTTTGCCAATATTAGGAAGATCAAAAAAAGCAATGTATCAGTTAGTACTCATCGAGTTTACTTTAATTTTTCATTCAAACCTAGATAAGAAATTTTTAAAACGCACTTTTCGAAAAAATCGTGAATTTGTAAAATTGAGAAATCTCAACGTTTCCGTGCTCTAACTTTCCCAAATATTGGAGTGTTTTACAAAACGGAGTGTATCAGTGAGTAGCTCATCGGGTTTACTTGTATTTGTCATTCAAACCTAGAAAATGTATTTTTAACCCACTTTTCGAGAAAATCGTGAATTTGTAAAATTGAGTTATCTCAACTTTTCCGTGCTCTAACTTTGCCAATATTGGGATGATTACAAAACGGAATGTATCAGTTAGTAGCTCATCGAGTTTACTTGTATTTGTCATTCAAACCTAGAAAATTTATTTTAAACCCACTTTTTGAGAAAATCGTGAATTTATTAAAATTGATTTATCTCAACTTTTCCGTACTCTAACTTTTTACGATCATAAAAAGCAATGTATCAGTTAGTAGCTCATCCAGTTTACTTGTATTTGTCATTTAAACCTAAAGAATTTTTTCGAGAAAATCGTGAATTGTAAAATTGAGTAATCTCAACTTTTCCGTGCTCTAACCTTGCCAATATTGGGATTGTTACAAAAGGGAACGTAACAGTTAGTAGCTTTTTCAGTTTATCTTAATTTGTCATTCAAACCTAGAAAACTTTTCGAGAAAATCGTGAATTTGTAAAAATTGAGTAGTCTCACTTTCCGGGGTCAAACTTTGCCAAATTGGGATGATTACAAAAGGGAATGCATTAGTAAGTAGCTCATCTAGTTTACTTTTATTTGTCATTAAAACCTTGAAAACTCATTTGAACCCACTTTTCAAGAAAATCGGAATTTGTAAAAATTGAGTAATCTCACTTTCTCGTTGCTCTAACTTTGCCAAATATTGGGACGATCAAAAAAAGGGCAAGTATCATTTTAGTAGCTCATCCATTTTTACTTTCATTTTTCATTTAAACCTAGAAAAGTAATTTAACCCACTTTTCGAGAAAATCGTGAATTTGTAAAAATTGAGTAATCTCAACTTTTCCGTGCTCTAAATTTGCCAATATTGGGATGATTAAAAAAGGGAATGTATTAGTAGTAGCTCATCTAGTTTACTTTTATTTGTCATTAAAACCTAGAAAACCTCATTTTGACCCACTTTTCGAAAAAATCGTGATCAAAATTAGTTTTCAAGGTTTGAATGACAAATAAAAGTAAACTACAAGAGCTACTTACTAATACATTTCATTTTGTAGTTATCCCAATTATTTTTGTCATTCAAACCTAGAAAACTCATTTTGAACCCATTTTTCGAGAAAATCGTGAATTTGTAAGAATTGAGTAATCTCAACTTTTCCGTGCTCCAACTTTGCCAATATTGGAATGATTACAAAAGGGAATGTATCAGTTAGTAGCTCATCGAGTTTACTTGTATTTGTCATTCAAACCTAGAAAATTTATTTTGAACCCACTTTTCGAGAAAATCGTGAATTTGTAAAAATTGAGTAATCTCAACTTTTCCGTGCTCTAACTTTGCCAATTGTGGGATGATTAAAAAGGGAACGTATCAGTTAGTAGCTTATCCAGTTTACTATAATTTGTCATTCAAACCTAGAAAACTTTTTAAGAAAATCGTGAATTTGTAAAAATTAAGTTATGTCAACTTTTCCGTGCTCTAACCTTGCCAATATTGGGATGGTTACAAAAGGGAACGTATCAGTTAGTAGCTTTTTCAGTTTACTTTAATTTGTCATTCAAACCTAGAAAACTTTTCTAGAAAATCGTGAATTTGTAAAAAATGAGTAATCTCAACTTTTCCGTGCTCTTACTTTGCCAATACTGGGATGATTACAAAAGGGAATGTATTAGTAAGTAGCTCATCTAGTTTACTTTTATTTGTCATTCAAACCTAGAAAACTCATTTTGAACCCACTTTTCAAGAAAATCGTGAATTTGTAAAAATTGAGTTATCTCAACTTTCTCGTGCTCTAACTTTGCCAATATTAGGAAGATCATAAGAAGCAATTTATCAGTTAGTAGCTCATCGAGTTTACTTTAATTTTTCATTCAAACCTAGAAAAGTAATTTTTAACCCACTTTTTGAGAAAATCGTGAATTTGTAAAAATTGAGTAATCTCAACGTTTCCGTGCTCTAACTTTGCCAATATTGGAGTGTTTACAAAACGGAGTGTATCAGTGAGTAGCTCATCGAGTTTACTTGTATTTGTCATTCAAACCTAAAAAATTTATTTTGAACCCACTTTTTGAGAAAATCGTGAATTTGTTAAAATGATTTATCTCAACTTTTCCATACTCTAACTTTTTACGATCATAAAAAGCAATGTATCAGTTAGTAGCTCATCCAGTTAACTTGTATTTGTCATTTAAACCTAAAGAACTTTTCGAGAAAATCGTGAATTTGTAAAAATTGAGTAATCTCAACTTTTCCGTGCTCTAACCTTGCCAATATTGGGATTGTTACAAAAGAGAACGTAACAGTTAGTAGCTTTTTCAGTTTACTTTAATTTGTCATTCAAACCTAGAAAACTTTTCTAGAAAATCGTGAATTTGTAAAAATTGAGTAATCTCAACTTTTCCGTGCTCTAACCTTGCCAATATTGGGATGATTACAAAAGGGAATGTATTAGTAAGTAGCTCATCTAGTTTACTTTTATTTGTCATTGAAACCTTGCAAACTCATTTTGAACCCACTTTTCAAGAAAATCGTGAATTTGTAAGAATTGAGTAATCTCAACTTTCTCGTGCTCTAACTTTGCCAATATTGGGACGATCATAAAAAGCAATGTATCAGTTAGTAGCTCATCCAGTTTACTTTCATTTTTCATTTAAACCTAGAAAAGTAATTTTTAACCCACTTTTCGAGAAAATCGTGAATTTGTAAAAATTGAGTAATCTCAACTTTTCCGTGCTCCAACTTTGCCAATATTGGGATGATTACAAAAGGGAATGTATTAGTAAGTAGCTCATCTAGTTTACTTTTATTTGTCATTCAAACCTAGAAAACTCATTTTGAACCCACTTTTCGAGAAAATCGTGATCAAAATTAGTTTTCTAGGTTTGAATGACAAATAAAAGTAAACTACATGAGCTACTTTAATACATTTCATTTTGTAGTTATCCCAATTATTTTTGTCATTCAAACCTAGAAAACTCATTTTCAACCCACTTTTCGAGAAATCGTGAATTTGTAAAATTGAGTAATCTCAACTTTTCCGTGCTCTAAATTTGCCAATATTGGGATGATTACAAAAGGGAATGTATTAGTAAGTAGCTCATCTAGTTCACTTTTATTTGTCATTCAAACCTAGAAAACTCATTTTGAAACCACTTTTCGAGAAAATCGTGATCAAAATTAGTTTTCTAGGTTTGAATGACAAATAAAAATAAACTATATGAGCTACTTACTAATACATTTCATTTTGTAGTTATCCCAATTATTTTTGTCATTCAAACCTAGAAAACTCATTTTGAACCCACTTTTCTAGAAAATCGTGAATTTGTAAAAATTGAGTAATCTCAACTTTTCCGTGCTCTAACTTTGCCAATACTGGGATGATTACAAAGGGAATGTATTAGTAAGTAGCTCATCTAGCTTACTTTTATTTGTCATTCAAACCTAGAAAACTCATTTTGAACCCCCTTTTCAAGAAAATCGTGAATTTGTAAAAATTAAGTTATCTCAACTTTCTCGTGCTCTAACTTTGCCAATATTAGGAAGATCATAAAAAGCAATGTATCAGTTAGTAGCTCATCCAGTTTACTTTCATTTTTCATTCAAACCTAGAAAAGTAATTTTTAACCCACTTTTTGAGAAAATCGTGAATTTGTAAAAATTGAGTAATCTCAAATTTTCCGTGCTCTAAATTTGCCAATACTGGTATGTTTACAAAACGGAATATATCAGTTAGTAGCTCATCTAGTTTACTTTTATTTGTCATTCAAACCTAGAAAATTTATTTTGAACCCACTTTTTGAGAAAATCGTGAATTTGTAAAAAATGATTTATCTCAACTTTTCCGTACTTTAACTTTGCCAATATTGGGACGATCAGAAAAAGCAATGTATCAGTAGTAGCTCATCCAGTTAACTTTCATTTGTCATTTAAACCTAGAAAACTTTTCTAGAAAATCGTGAATTTGTAAAAATTGAGTAATCTCAACTTTTCCGTGCTCTAACCTTGCCAATATTGGGTTGATTACAAGAGGGAACGTATCAGTTAGTAGCTTTTTCAGTTTACTTTAATTTGTCATTCAAACCTAGAAAACTTTTCTAGAAAATCGTGAATTTGTAAAAATTGAGTAATCTCAACTTTTTCGTGCTCTAACTTTGCCAATACTGGGATGATTACAAAAGGGAATGTATTAGTAAGTAGCTCATCTAGTTTACTTTTATTTGTCATTCAAACCTAGAAAACTCATTTTGAACCCACTTTGCAAGAAAATCGTGAATTTGTAAAAATTGAGTAATCTCAACTTTTCCGTACTCTAACTTTGCCGATTTTGGGAAGATCATAAAAGCAATGTATCAGTTAGTAGCTCATCCAGTTTATTTTCATTTTTCATTCAAACCTAGAAAAGTAATTTTTAACCCACTTTTCGAGAAAATCGTGAATTTGTAAAAATTGAGTAATCTTAACTTTTCCGTGCTCTAACTTTGCCAATATTGGGATGATTACAAAAGGGAATGTATTAGTAAGTAGCTCATGTAGTTTAATTTTATTTGTCATTCAAACCTAGAAAACTAATTTTGATCACGATTTTCTCGAAAAGTGGCTTAAAAATGAGTTTTCTAGGTTTGAATGAGAAATAAAAGTAAACTAGATGAGCTACTTACTAATACATTCAATTTTGTAATTATCCCAATTATTTTTGTCATTCAAACCCAGAAAACTAATTTTGAACCCACTTTTCGAGAAAATCGTGAATTTGTAAAATTGAGTAATCTCAACTTTTCCGTGCTCTAACCTTGCCAATATTGGGATGATTACAAAAGGGAACGTATCAGTTAGTAGCTTATCCAGTTTACTTTAATTTGTCATTCAAACCTAGAAGACTTTTCGAGAAAATCGTGAATTTGTAAAAATTGATAATTATCCCAAATATTTTTGTCATTCAAACCTAGAAAACTCATTTTGAACCCACTTTTCGAGAAAATCGTGATCAAAATTAGTTTTCTAGGTTTGAATGACAAATAAAAGTAAACTACATGAGCTACTTACTAATACATTTCATTTTGTAGTTATCCCAATTATTTTTGTCATTCAAACCTAGAAAACTCATTTTGAACCCACTTTTCGAGAAATCGTGAATTTGTAAATTTGAGTAATCTCAACTTTTCCGTGCTCTAACCTTGCCAATAATGGGATGATAACAAAAGGGAACGTATCAGTTAGTAGCTCATCCAATTTAATTTCATTTTTCATTTATACCTAGAAAAGTAATTTTTAACCCACTTTTCGAGAAAATCGTGAATTTGTAAAAATTGAGTAATCTCAACTTTTCCGTGCTCTAAATTTGCCAATATTGGGATGATTACAAAAGGGAATGTATTAGTAAGTAGCTCATCTAGCTTACTTTTATTTGTCATTCAAACCTAGAAAACTCATTTTGAACCCCCTTTTCAAGAAAATCGTGAATTTGTAAAAATTGAGTTATCTCAACTTTTCCGTGCTCTAACTTTGCCAATATTGGGAAGATCATAAAAAGCAATGTATCAGGAAGTAGCTCATCTAGTTTACTTTCATTTTTCATTCAAACCTAGAAAAGTTATTTTGAACCCATTTTTCGAGAATATCGTGAATTTGTAAAAATTGAGTAATCTCAACTTTTCCGTGCTCTAACTTTGCCAATACTGGGATGATTACAAAAGGGAATGTGTTAGTAAGTAGCTCATCTAGTTTATTTTTCTTTGTCATTCAAAGCTAGAAAACTCATTTTGAACCCACTTTTCAAGAAAATCGTGAATTTGTAAAAATTGAGTAATATCAACTTTTCCGTGCTCTAACTTTGCCAATATATTGGGAATTTTGATTTTCATTTTTTCATTTTCCAAACCTAGAAATATTTTGAACCATTTTTCGAGAAAATCGTGAATTTGTAAAAATTGAGTAATCTCAACTTTTTTCCGTGCTCTAACTTTCCCAAATTTTTGGGGGAGTTTAAAAAGGGAGTTCAGTTTAGTAGCTACCCAGTTTTTTTATTTGTCATTAAACTAGAAAACTCATTTTAAACCCACTTTTCGAGAAATCGTGAATTTGAAAAAATTGGAGTAATCCAATTTCCGTGCTCAAACCTTGCCAATATGGGATGATTAAAAAAGGAACGTGTATTTAGTAGCTTATCCAGTTTACTTTTTTGTCATTAAAACCCTTTGAAACTCTTTTTTGAACCACTTTTCTTAAAAAAAATCGTAAATTTGTAAAAATTAGTTTTATTCAACTTTTCCGTGCTTTTATTTTGGCCAATATTGGGAACTACAAAGCAACGTATCAGAAGTAGTTTATCAGTTTATTTTTATTTTTCATTCAAACCTAGAAATATTTTGAACCCATTTTCGAGAAATCGTGAATTTGTAAAATTGAGTAATCCAACTTTTTCGGTGCTCTAACTTTGCCATTATTGGAAGATCTAAAAAGAAATGTATCATTAGTACTCATCTATTTTATTTGTTTTTGTCATTAAAAATCTAAAAACTCTTTAAACCCACTTCTCGGAAAATCGTGAATTTTGAAAAATTGAGTAATCTCAACTTTTCCGTGCTCTATCTTTGCCAATACTGGGATGATTACAAAAGGGAACGTATCAGCTAGTAGCTTATCCAGTTTTCTTCATTTGTCTTTCAAACCTAGAATACTCATTTTGAACCCACTTTTCGAGAAAATCGTAAATTTGTAAAAATTGAGTAATCTCAACTTTTCCGTGCTCTAACTTTGCCAATATTGGGATGATTACAAAAGGGAACGTATCAGTTAGTAGCTTATCCAGTTTTCTTTCATTTGTCATTAAACCTAAAAAACTCTTTTTTGAACCCACTTTTCGGAAAATCGTGAATTTGTAAAATTGAGTAATCGCAACTTTTCCTGCTCTAACTTTGCCAATTTTGGGGATGATTACAAAGGGAACGTATCAGTTAGTAGCTTATCCAGTTTTCTTTCATTTGTCCATTCAAACCTAGAAAACTCTTTTAAACCCCACTTTTCGAGAAAATCGTGCATTTGTAAAAATTGAGTAATCGCAACTTTTCCGTGCTCTAACTTTGCCAATAGTGGGATGATTACAAAAGGAAACGTGTCAGTAAGTAGCTTATCCAGTTTACTTTTATTTGTCATTCAAACCTTGAAAACTCATTTTGAACCCACTCTTCTAGAAAATCGTGAATTTGTAAAAATTAAGTTATGTCAACTTTTCCGTGCTCTTACTTTGCCAATATTGGGATGACTACAAAAGCGAACGTATCAGCTAGTAGCTTATCCAGTTTTCTTCATTTGTCTTTCAAACCTAGAATACTCATTTTGAACCCACTTTTCGAGAAAATCGTGAATTTGTAAAAATTGAGTAATCTCAATTTTTCCGTGCTCTAACTTTGCCAATATTGGGATGATTACAAAAGGGAACGTTTCAGTTAGTAGCTTATCCAGTTTTCTTTCATTTGTCATTCAAACCTAGAAAAATCACTTTGAACCCACTTTTCGAGAAATCGTGAATTTGTAAAATTGAGTAATCTCAACTTTTCCGTGCTCTAACTTTGCCAATATTGGGATGATTACAAAACGGAATGTATCAGTTAGTAGCTTATCTAGTTTACTTTTATTTGTCATTCAAACCTAGAAAAGTCATTTTGAACCCACTTTTCGAGAAAATCGTGAATTTGTAAAAATTGAGTAATATCAACTTTTCCATGCTCCAACTTTGCCAATATTGGGATGATTACAAAGTGAATATAATCCAGTTAGTAGTCTCATCTAGTTACTGGTATTTTGTCATTAAAACTCTATAAAACTCATTTTGAACCCACTTTTCGAGGAAAAATCATGTATTTGTCAAAATTAAGTAATCTCAACTTTTCCGTGCTCTAACTTTGCCAATATTGGGATGATTACAAAAGGGAACGTATCAGTTAGTAGCTTATCCAGTTTACTTTTATTTGTCATTCAAACCTAGAAACCTCATTTTGAACCCACTTTTCAAGAAAATTGTGAATTTGTAAAAATTGAGTAATCTCAACTTTTCCGTGCTCTAACTTTGCCAATAGTGGGATGACTACAGAAGGAAACGTATCAGTAAGTACGCTATCCAAGTTTACTTTTCATTTGTCATTCAAACCTAAAAACTCATATTGAACCCCTTTTCGAGAAATCGTGAAATTGTAAAGATAAAAATTGAGTAATCGCAACTTTTCCGTGCTCTACTTTGGCATATGGATGATTACAGAAGAAACGTAGCAGTAATAAGCTTATCCAGTTAACTTTCATTTGTCATTCAAACCTAGCAACCTCTTTTGAACCCACTTTTCAGAAAATTGTGATTTGTAAAATTGAGTAAATCTCAATTTTCGTGCTCTAACTTTGCCAATAGTGGGATGATTACAGAAGGAAACGTATCAGTAAGTAGCTTATCCAGTTAACTTTCATTTGTCATTCAAACCTAGAAAACTCATATTGAACCCACTTGTCGAGAAATCGTGATCTTGTAAAATGAGTAAGCTCAACTTTTCCGTTCTCTAGACTTTGCCAAGATTGGGATGATTACAAAACGGAATGTATCAGTTATTAGCTTCATCTATTTAACTTTATTTTGTCATTCAAACCTAAAAAATCATTGTACCCACTTTTCGAGAAAATCGTGAATTTGTAAAAATTGAGTAATCTCAACTTTTCCGTGCTCTAACTTTGCCAATAAAGAGATAGTTATAACAGGGAATGTATCAGTAAGTAGCTCATCTAGTTTACTTTCATTGTCATTTTCAACCTAGAAAAATCACTTTGAAACCACTTTTCGAGAAATCGTGATTTGTAAAAATTGATTAATCTCACTTTTCGTCTCTAACTTCAATATTGGGATTGATTACAAACGGGAACGTATCAGTGTAGTAGGCTTATATCCAGTTTTCTTTCATTTGTCATTCAAACTAGAACCCTCATTTTGAACCCACCTTTTCGAGAAAATGTGATTTGTAAAATTGAGTAATCTCTACTTTTCCGTGGCCCTAACTTTGCAAATATGGGATGATTACAAAGAAAACCGTATCAGTAAGTAGCTTATCCAGTTAACTTTCATTTGTCATTCAAACCTAGAAAACTCATATTGAACCCACTTTTCGAGAAAATCGTGAATTTGTAAAAATTGAGTAATCTCAACTTTTCCGTGCTCTAACTTTGCACATTGGATGATTACAAAAGGGAATGTATCAGTTAGTAGCTTATCCAGTTTACTTTTATTTGTCATTCAAACCTAGAAACCTCATTTTAAAACCAACTTTTCGAGAAAATTGTGAATTTGTAAAAATTGAGTAATCTCAACTTTTCCGTGCTCTAACTTTGCCAATAGTGGGATGATTACAGAAGGAAACGTATCAGTAAGTAGGCTTATCCAGTTTAACTTTCATTTGTCATTTTCACACCTAGTAAAACTCATATTGAAACCCGCTTTTCGAAGAAAGCGTGAATTTGTAAAAATTGAGTAATCTCAACTTTCCGTGCTCTAACTTTGCATATTGGGGATATTACAAAACGGAATGATCAGTTAGTAGCTTTATCCATTTACTTTTAAGTTGTCATTCAAACCTAGAAAACTCATTTTGAAGCCACTTTTCGAGAAAATTGTGATTTAGTCAAAATTTAGTAATATCAACTTTTCCGTGCTTTTACTTTGCCAATAGTGAATGATTTACAGAAGGAAACGTAACTCAGTAATAGCTTTCCAGTTAACTTTCATTTTCATTCAACCTGAAAACTCATTTTTGAACCCACTCTTCTAGAAAATCGTGATTGTAAAAATTAAATTATGTCAACTTTCCGTGCTCTAACTTTGCACAAGATTGGTATGATTACAAGCGGAATGTATCAGTTAGTAGCTCATCTAGTTTACTTGTATTTGTCAGTCAAACCTAAAAAACTCATTTTGTACCCACTTTTCGAGAAAATCGTGAATTTGTAAACATTGAGTAATCTCAACTTTTCTGTGGCCTGCTAACTTTGCCCCTATTGGTATGTTACAAAAGGGAAGCGTATCAGTTAGTAGCTATATCCATTATTTTCTTCATTGTTCATTCAACCTAGAAAACTCATTTTGAACCACTTTTCGAGAAATCGGAATTTGTAAAAATTGAGTAATCGCAACTTTTCCGTGCTCTAACTTCGCCATATAGTGGGATGATTCCAAAGGAAACGTATCAGTAAGTAGCTTATGCCGCTAACTTCATTTGTACATTGTCAAAACCTAGAAAACTCATTTTGAACCCGCTCTCTAGAAATCGTGATTTGTAAAAATTAAGTTATGTCACTTTTCCGTGCTTTATCTTTGCCAATATTGGATGATTACACAAAGGGAACGTATCACATATTAGTAGCTTACCAGTTTACTTTATTGTCATTCAAACTAGAAAAACTCATTTGGACCCCCTTTTCGCGAGAAAATCGTGATTTTAAAAATTGAGTAATTCGCAACTTTTCCGTGTTTTAACTTTGCCATATTGGGATGATTACAAAATGGAACGTATTAGTTAGTAGCTTGATCCAGTTTACTTTTATTTGGGTCATTCAAAAAACCTAGAAAAGTTTTCTAGACTATCCGTGAATTTGTAAAATTGCGTAATTGCAACTTTTCCGTCTCTAACCTTGCCCAATATTGGGATGATTACAAAAGGGACGTATCAGTTAGTAGACTTATCCAGTTTACTCTAATTTGTCCATTACAAACCTAGAAGTTTTCTAGAATTCGTGAATTTGTAAAAATTGTAGTAATCTCAACTTTTTCCGTGCTCTAACTTTTGCCAATACTGGGGATGATTACAAAAGGGAAAGTGTTAGTAAGTAGCTCATCTAGTTAATTTTTTCTTTGTCATTCAAACCTAGAACCTTCCTTTTGAACCCACTTTTCAAGAAAATCGTGAATTTGTAACAATTGAGTAATCTCAACTTTTCCGTGCTCTAACTTTGCCAATAGTGGGATGATTACAAAACGGAATATATCAGTTAGTAGCTTATCTAGTTTACTTTTATTTGTCATTTAAACCTAGAAAAGTCATTTTTGAAAACCACTTTTTCGAAAAATCGGTGAATTGTAAAATTGAGTACTCAACTTTCCGTGCCTCTAACTTTTGCCAATAAAGGATAGTTATAACCGGGAATTATCAGTAAGTGCGTCATCTAGTTTACTTTCATTTTCATCACACCTCAAAAAATCACTTTGAACCCACTTTTCGAAAAATCGTGAATTTGTAAAAATTGAGTTAATCTCAACTTTCGTGCTCTACTTGCCAATATTGGATGATTCAAAACGGAATGTATCATTAGTAGCTCATCGAGTTTACTTGTATTTGTCATTCAAAACCTAGAAAATCACTTTGAACCACTTTTCGGAAATCGTGATTTGTAAACATTTTGAGTTATCTCAACTTTCCGTGCTCTAAACTTTGTGCCAATATGGGATGATAGCAAAAGTGAATGTTTAGTAGTAGCTCATCTAGTTTCTTTTATTTGTCATTAAAACCTAGAAAACTCATTTGAAACCCACTTTTCGAGAAATCGTGATCAAAATAAATTTTCTAGGTTGATGACAAATAAAGGTAAACTGGAGAAGGTACGTACTAATTACGTTCAATTGTGTAATTATCCGAATTTATTTTTTTGTCGTTCAACCTAGAAAACTCATTTTGAACCCACTTTTCTAGAAATCCGTGATTTGTAAAAAATTGAGTAATCTCAACACTTTTCCCGTGCGTCTAAACTTTTGCCAATAGTGGGTGTGATTCAGAAGGAACCGTACAGTAGTAGCTTATCCAGTTACTTTCATTTGTCCTTCAAAAACCTAGAAAACTCATATTTGACCCCACTTTTTTCGAGAAAAAATCGTGAATTTTGTAAAAATTGAGTAATCCTCACTTTTTCCGTGTTCATTTTAGCCAATATTGGGACGAAACACAAAATGCACTGTAATCAGCAAGTAGCATCAAGCAGTTTACTTTTTTCATTTGTCCATTCAAACTCTTTTTGAACCCACTTTTCCGAAGAAAATCATTAAATTGGAAAAATTGAGTAATCCATAAACTTTTTTTCCGTGCTCTAACTTTGCCAAGATTGGGACGATAACACACAAAAGGCAATGTATCAGTAAGTAGCCTCATGCAGTTCTTTCATTTGTCATTCAACTCATTTTTGAACCCTACGTTTTCGAGAAAATCGTGAACTTGTAAAAATTGAGTATCTTCAAACGTTTTCCGTTCTCTAAACTGTGGCCAATATTGGGATGATTACAAAAGGGAACGTATCAGTTAGTAGCTTATCCAGTTTTCTTTCATTTGTGATTACAGAAGGAAACGTATCAGTAAGTAGCTTATCCAGTTAACTTTCATTTGTCATTCAAACCTAGAAAACTCATATTGAACCCACTTTTCAGAGAAATCGTAATTTGTAAAAAGGAGTAATCTCACTTTTCCGTGGCTCTAACTTTGCCCAATAGTGGGATGATTACAAAAGGAAACGTATCAGTTTAGGTAGCTTATTTCCCAGTTGACTTTTATGTTGTCATGTCAAACCTAGAAACCTCATTTTGAACCCACTTTTCGAAGAAAATTGTGATTGTAAAAATTGAGTAATCTCAATTTTCCACAGTGCTCTAACTTTGCCATAGTGGGGTGATTACAGAAGAAACGTATCATTTAATTACTTATCCAGTTAACTTTCATTTGTCATTCAACCTAGAAACTATATTGAACCCACTTTTCGAGAAAATTCGTGATATTGTAAAAAATTGAGTATTCTCACTTTCCACCGGCTCTAACTTTGCCAATATTGGGATGATTACAAAACGGAATGTATCAGTTCTAGCTTTATCCGTTACTTTGATTTGTCATTCAAACCTGAAACTCATTTGGAGCCCACTTTCGAGAAAATCTTGAATTTGTAAAAAAATTGAGTGAATCTCAACTTTCCGTGCTCTAACTTTTGGCCAATAGTAAGATGATTAACGAGGAAACGTATCATTAAGTAGCTTATCCATGTTAACTTATTTGTCATTCCAAACCTAGGAAATACTCATTTTGAACTCCACTCTTCTAGAAAATCGTGATTTGTAAAATTAAGTTGTAATGCCAACTTTCCGTGCTCTAACTTTTGCCAGTCTTGGGATGATTACAAAGGGAACGTATCAGTTTAGTAAGCTATCCAGTTTCTTTGATTTGTCATTCAACCTAGAACCTCATTTTTGAACCCACTTTTGCGAGAAATTGTGGAATTTTAAAATTGAGTAATCTCAACTTTTCCGTGCTCTACTTGCAATAAGGGATAGTCATAACAGTGAATGTATCGTAAGTAGCTGTATCCTAGTTTACTTTCATTGCAATTTAAACCTAGAAAACTCATTATTGAACCCACTTTTCCGAGAAAATCGTGAATTTGTAAAAATTAAGTAATTCCAACTTTTTTCGTGTTCAATTTAGCCAAATATTGGACGGAACCAAAATGCAATGTATCAGTAGTAGCTCAGGTAGTTTACTTTTTTATTTGTCCATTCAACTCATTTTGAACCACGTTCGAGAAAATCGTAATTTTAAAATTTGAGTAATCTTACTTTCCCGTGCTCTAACTTTCCCCAATATTGGGACGAAACACAAAAAGCAATGTAGCAGTAAATTAGCTCATGCAGTTTACTTTCATTTGTCATTCAAACTCATTTTGAACCCACTTTTCGAGAAAATTGTGAATTTGTAAAAATTGAGTAATCTCAACTTTTCCGTGCTTCTAAACTTTGCCATAAAGATAGTTATAACAGGGAATGTATCGTAGTAGCTCACCTATTCTTTCATTTGTCATTTCAAACCTAGAAAATCAGTTGAACCCACTTTCGAGAAAATCCGCGTGATTTGTAAAATTGCGTAATCTCAACTTTTCCGGGCTCTAACTTTGGCAATATGGGATGATTACAAAGGGGACCGTATCAGTTAGTACTTATCCAGTTTTCTTTCTTGTCCATTCAAACCTAGAAAACTCATTTTGAAACCCCTTTTCGAGAAATCGTGAATTTTTTAAAAATTAAGTTATGTCAACTTTTCCGTGCTTCTACTTGCCAATATTGGGATGATTTACAAAACGGATGTATCAGTTGTAGCCCATCTAGGTTTAAATTTTGTATTTGTCATTCAAACCGAAAAAACTCATTTTGTTACAACTTTTCGAGAAACATCGTGAATTGTAACAATGAGTAATCTCAACTTCCGTGCTCTAACTTTGCCGAATAAAGGGATTTATAACAGGGAATTGTATCAGTAATTAGCTCAATCTAGTTTACTTCATTTTGTCATTCAAACCTTAGAAAAATCACTTTGAACCCCACTTTTCCGAAAAATCGTGATTTGTAAACATTGAATAATCTAACTTTCCCGTGGCCTGACTTTGCCAATATTGGATCATTACAAAAACTGAATGTATCAGTTTAGTAGGCTAATCGGTTTATTTTGTGTTTGTCATTCAACCAGAAAAATCACTTTGAACCCACTTTTTCGAAAAATCCGGGAGCTTGTAAACTATTGAGTTTATCCTCAACTTTTCCGTGCTTCTAACTTTGCCCATATATTGGAGATTACAAAAGGGAATTGGTATTAGTAAGTAGCTCATCGATTTTCTTTCATTTGGTCATTAAACCTAGAAAACTCATTTTGAACCCACTTTTCTAGAAAATCGTGTCAAAATAAATTTTCTAGGTTTTAAATGACAAATAAGGTAAACTTGGATGAGCTACTACTTACTAAGACATTCAATTGTGTAATTATTCCAATTATTTTTGTCATTCAAACCTAGAAACTCATTTTTGAACCAGCACTTTTCGAGAAAATCGTGATTTGTAAAAATTAAGTTATGTCAAATTTTCCTTGCCTCTAACACTTTACCAATATAAGGGATAATTTAAAGAAAATGTATCAGTAAGTACTCATCGAGTTTACTTTCCTTTGTCATTCAAAACCTAAAAAATCACTTTTGCCACTTTTCGAGAAAATTGTAATTTGTAAAATTGAAAGTATCTCAACTTTTCCGTGCTCTAACTTTGCCAATAAAGGGATAGTTATAACAGGGAATGTATCAGTAAGTAGCTTATCCAGTTTACTTTCATTTGCAATTTAAACCTAGAAAACTCATATTGAACCCACTTTTCGAGAAAATCGTGAATTTGTAAAAATTGAGTAATCTCAACTTTTCCGTGTTCAATTTATGCCAATATTGGACGACACAAAATGCAATGTATCGTAAGTAGCTCATGTAGTATTACTTTATTTTGTCATTCAAACTCATTTGAACCCACGTTTCGAGAAAATCGTAATTTGTAAATTAGTATCTTAACTTTCCTTGCTCTACTTTGCCAATATTGGGACGAACACAAAAAGCACAATGTATCAGTAAGTAGCTCATCAGTTTACTTTCATTGGTCATTCAACGCATTTTGAACCCACTTTTTCGAGAAAATCGTGAATTTGTAAAATGGTAATCTTAACTTTCCGTGCTCTAACTTTGCCAATATTGGGATGATTACAAAAGGGAACGTATCAGTTAGTAGCTTATCCAGTTTTCTTTCATTTGTCATTCAAACCTAGAAAACTCATATAGACCCCACTTTTCGAAAAAACTTGAATTTGTAAAAATTGAGTAATCTCAACTTTTTTCCGTGCTCTAACTTTGCCTAAAGGGATAGTTATAACAGGGAAGTATCCAGTAAGTAGCTTATCCAGTGTACTTTCATTTGTATTCAAACCTAGAAAACCCTATATAGGTTTGAATATTGAACCCACTTTTGTTCGGAGAAAATCGTGAATTTGGTAAAAAATTGAGTAATCCTCAACTTTTTCCGTGCTCTAAACTTTGCCAATACTGGGGATGATTACTGAAGGAAAACGTCTCAGTAAGTACTTTATCCAGGTTAAACTTTTCATTTGTCATTCAACCTAGAAACTCATATTAAAACCACTTTTCGAGAAAATCGTGAATTTGTAAAAATTGAGTAATCGCAACTTTTCACTGCTCTAACTTTGCCAATATTGTGATGATTAGCAAAAGGGAACGTATCCAGTTAGTGCCTTATCAGTTTATCTTTTATTTGTCCTTCCAAACCTAGAAAACCTCATTTTGAACCCAACTTTTCGAGACATTGTGAATTTGTAAAAATTGAGTAATCTCAACTTTTCCGTGCTCTAACTTTGCCAAAAGTAAGATGATTACAGAAGGAAACGTATCAGTAAGTAGCTTATCCATTTACTTTTCATTGGTCATTCAAACCTAGAAAACTCATTGAACCCACTCTTCTAGAAATCGTGAATTTTGTAAAGATTGGTATGCCACTTTTTCGTGCTCCTAACTTTGGGCCATATTGTATTAACAAAAGGAACGGTCAGTTAGTAGCTTAATCAGTTTACTTTTTATTTGTCCATTCAAACCTAGAACTCATTTTGAACCACTTTTCGAGAAAATTGTGAATTTGGTAAATTGAGTGTAATCTCACTTTTCCGTTGCTCTAACTTTGCCAATAAAGGGATAGTTGATAACAAGAATGTATCAGTAAGTAGCTCACGCTATTTACTTTCTTTGCATTCAAACCTAGAAAAATCAGTTTGAACCCACTTTTCGGAGAAATCGTGAATTTGTAAAAATTGCGTAATCTCAACTTTTCCGTGCTCAACTTTGCCAATAATTGGATATTACCAAAGGGAAACGTATCAGTTATTAGCTTATCCCAGTTTTCTTTCATTTGTCACTCAAACCTAGAAAAACGCATTTTTGAACCCACTTTTTCGAGAAAATCGTGAATTTGTTTAAAATTAAGTTATGTCAACTTTTCCGTGCTCTAACTTTGCAATTTGGATGATGCAAAACGGAATGTATCATTTAGTAGCTCATCTAGTTTACTTGATATTGTAATTCAAACCTAGAACAAACCATTTTGTACCACTTTTCGAGAAATCGTGATTTTGTACCACTTGATTAATCGCAACTTTTTCCGTGCTCTAACTTGCCAATAAAGGGATAGTTATAACAGGGAATGTATCAGTAAGTAGCTCTCTAGTTACTGTTCATTTGTCTTCAAACTAGAATCACTTTGAACCCACTTTTCGGAAATCGTGAATTGTAAAAATTGAATAAACTTAACTTTTCCGTGCTCTGACTTTGCCAATATTGGGATCATTACAAAACGGAATGTATCAGTTAGTAGCTCATCGAGTTTTCTTTCATTTGTCATTAAAACCTAAAACATCATTTGAACCCACCTTTCGAGAAAATCGTGATCAAATAAATTTCTGTTTTAAATGACAAATAAAGGTAAACTGGATGATCCCTACTTACTAATACATTCAATTGGGTAATTATTCCAATTATTTTTGTCCATTCAACTGAGAAAACTCATTTTGAACCCACTTTTCGAGAAAATCGTGAATTTGTAACAATTGACGTAATCTCAACTTTTCCGTTCTCTAACTTTTGTCCAAAGATAATATAATAAAGGGATAGTTATAACAGGGAATGATCGTAAGTAGCTCATCTATTTACTTTCATTTGTCATTCAAACCTAGAAAAAATCATTTGAAACCCGACTTTTCGAAAAATCGTGAGCTTGTAAACCTTGAGTTATCTCAACTTTCGTGCTCTAAACTTTTGGCCATATTGGATGATTACAAAAGTGATGTATTAGTAGTAGCCATCGATTTTTCTTTCCATTGTCATTAACAACCTAGAAAACTCATTTTTGAACCCACTTTTTCGAAAAATCCGTGATCAAAAGTAATTTTCTAGGTTTGAATGACAAATAAAGGTAAACTGGATGAGCTACTTACTAATACATTCAATTGTGTAATTATTCCAATTATTTTTGTCATTCAAACCTAGAAAACTCATTTTGAACCCACTTTTTTTCGAGAAATCGTGATTTGAAAAAATTAAGTTATGTCAATTTTCGCGCTGCTCTAACTTTGCCAATAATTGGAACGATCACAAAAGCGCAGTGCAATCATTGGTAGCTCATCTAGGTTCATTTGTATTCGTCATTATAAATCTAGAAACCTAATTTTTGAACCCACTTTTCGAGAAAATCGTGAATTTGTAAAATTGAGTTTTCTTCCCCAACTTTTCCGTGCTCTAACTTTGCCAATAATTGGGATGATTACAAGAGGAAACGTATTCAGAAGTAGCTTAGATCCAGTTACTTTTCATTTGTCTTCAAACCTAGAAAACTCATTTTGAACCCACTCCTTCTAGAAAATCTGAATGTTAAAAAATTGAGTAATCTCAACTTTCCGTGCTCTAACTTTTGCCAATAGATGGGATGATTGACAAAAGGACACGTATAGTAAGTAGCTTATCCAGTTAACTTTCATTTGTCCTTCAAACCTAGAAACTCATTTTGACCCACGTCTTCTAGAAAATCTGATTGGTGAAAAATAAGTTATGTCAACTTTGCCGTGCGCTAACTTGCCAATAGTGGGATGATTACAAAGGGAGAGCGTATCCGTAGTAGCTTATTCCAGTTTACTTTTTATTTGTCATCAAACGCTAGGAAACCGTCATTTTGAACCCAGAAACTTTTCGAGAAAATCGTGATTTGTAAAAATTTGAGTAATCTCAACTTTTCCGTGCTCATAACTTTGCCACTATTGGGATGATTACAAAAGGGACGTATCCAGTTAGTAACTTATCCAGTTTACTTTCATTTGTCCTTCAAAACTAGAAAACTCCTTTTAAACCCACTTTTCGAGAAATCCATGAATTTGTAAATGGCAGTAATCGCAACTTTTTCCGTGCTCTAACTTTTGCCAATAGTGGAATGATTACAAAATGAACGTATCATTAGTAGTCATATCCGTTTACTTTTTCATTTGTCATTCAACCTAGAAACCTCATTTTGGGGGACCACTTTCGGAAAAATCATGATTGTAAAAATTGAGTAATCGCAACTTTCCGGTGCTCTAACCTTGGCCAATATTGGGATGATTACAGAAAAGAGGAACGTATTAGTTAGTATCTTATCCAGATTCCTTTTGTTTTGTCATTCAAACCTAGAAAATTTTTCTAGAATATCGTGAAATTTGTTCAAAATTGAGTAATCTCAACTTTTCCTGTCTCTAACTTTTGCCAATCTGGATGAGTAACAAAGTGAATGTAGGTAGTAATGCTCATCTAGTTTACTTTTTATTGTCATTCAAGCTAAGAAACTCATTTTTAAGCCACTTTGTCAAGAAAATCGTGATTTTTGTAACAATTGAGTTAATCTCAACTTTTGTTCCGTGCTCTAAGAACCTTGCCAGATATTGGGAATGATTACAAAAGGGAACAGTTATATTGTACGTAGCTTATCCATTTTTCCTTTTCATTTGTCATTCAAACGCTCGAAACTCATTTTGAACCCACTTTCGAGAAAATCGTGATTTGTAAAATTGAGTAATCTCAACTTTTCCGTGCATCTAACTTTGCCAATAGTGGGGGATGATTACAAAAGTAAACGTATCAGTAAGTAGCTTATCCAGTTTAACGTTCATTGTCTTCAAACCTAGAAAACTCATTTTGAACCCACTCTTTTAGAAAATCGTGACTTTGTAAAAATTAATTATGTCAACTTTTCGTGCTCTACTTTGCCTATGGGATGATTACAAAGGGAACGTATCGAGTTTCGTAGCTTATCCAAGTTACTTTTTATTTGTCATTCAAACCCTAGAAAAACTCATATTAAACCCACTTTTCAGAAAAATAATCGTGAATTTTTTGTAAAGAAATTGAGTAACCTCAACTTTTCCGGTGCTCTAACTTTGCCATATTGGGATGATTACAAAAGGGAACGTACAGTTAGTAGCTTATCCAGTTTACTTTAGTTGTCATTCAAACCTAGAAAACTTCATTGAACCACTTTTTCGAGAAAATTGTGGAATTTGTAAAATTGAGTAATTCTCAACTTTTCCGTGCTCTAACTTTGCCAAAAGTAAGATGATTACAGAAGGAAACGTATCAGTAAGTAGCTTATCCAGTTAACTTTCATTTGTCATTCAAACCTAGAAAACTCATTTTGAACCCACTCTTCTAGAAAATCGTGAATTTGTAAAAATTAGGTTATGCCAACTTTTCCGTGCTCTAACTTTGCCAATATTGGATGATACCAAAGGAACGTATCAGTTTAGTAGCTTGTCCAGTTTACTTTTATTTGTCATTCAAACCTAGAAAACCTCATTTGAACCCACTTTTTCGCGAAAATTGTGATTTGTAACATTGAAGTAATCTCAAACTTTTCCCCCGTGCTCTAACTTTGCCAAATAAGGTAGTTATCAACAGGGAATGTATCAGTAAGTACTCATCCTAGTTTTACTTTCATTGTCATTCAACGCTAGAAAAATCAGTTTGAACACACCCACTTTTCTTTCGAGAAATCGTGATTGTAAAAATTGCGTAATCTCAACTTTTCCCGTGCCTCTAACTTTGCCAATAGTGGGATGATTACAAAGGGGAACGTAATCAGTTAGTAGCTTATCCAGTTTTCTTTCATTGTCCATTCAAACCTAGAAAACCTCATTTTGAACCCCTTTCGAGAAAATCGTGATTTGTAAAAATTAAGTATGTCAACTTTTCCGTGCTCTAACTTTGGCAATATTTGGGATGATTACAAACGGAATGTATCAGTTTTTTTAGTAGCCCATCTAGTTTTACTTGGTATTTGTCATTCAACCTAAAAACTCATTTTGTACCCCACTTTTCGAGAAAATCCGTGATTTGTAACAATGGAGTAATCTCAACTTTTCCGTGCTCTAACTTTCTAACTTGCCAATAAAGGGATAGTTATAACAGGGAATGTATCATTACTTATCTCACTAGTTACTTTCATTTGTCATTCAAACCTAGAAGAAAAAAAAAAATCACTTTGAACCCCACTTTTCGGAGAAAATCGTGAATTTGTAAAAATTAAGGGATATCTTAACTTTTCCCGTGCCCTGACTTGAAAAAAAATTTGGGACATTACAAAACGGAATGTATCAGTTAGTAGCTCATCGAGTTTATTTGTGTTTGTCATTCAAACCTAGAAAAATCACTTTGAACCCACTTTTCGAAAAAATCGTGAGCTTGTAAACATTGAGTTATCTCAACTTTTCCGTGCTCTAACTTTGCCAATAGTGGGATGATTACAGAAGGAAACGTATCAGTAAGTAGCTTATCCAGTTAACTTTCATTTGTCATTCAAACCTAGAAAACTCATATTAAACCCACTTTTCGAGAAAATCGTGATTTTTTAAAAATTGAGTATCTCACCTTTTTCCGTGCTCTTAACTTTGTCCAATTTGGGATGATTACAAAAGGGAACGTATCAGTTAGTCGCTTATCCAGTTTACTTTTTATTTGTCCTTAAACCTAGAAAACTCGATTTGAACCCACTTTTCAGAAATTGTGGATTTGTAAAATTGAGTAATCTCAACTGTTTCCGTGCTTTCTAACTTTGCCATAAAGGGATAGTTATAACAGAGAATGTATCAGTAAGTAGCTCACCTAGTTTACTTTCATTTGTCATTCAAACCTAGAAAATCATTTGAAACCCACGTTTCGAGAAAATCGTGAATTTGTAGAAAAAAAATTGCGGTATCTCAACTTTCGTGCTCTACTTTGCAATATTGGGATGATTACAAAGGGGACGTATCATTTAGTAGCTTATCCAGTTTCTTTCTTTCATTTGTCCATTCAAACCTAGAAAACTCATTTTGAACCCACTTTCCAGAAAGTCGTGAATTTGTGAAAATTGAGTTATGTCAACTTTTCCGTGCTCATAACTTTGCCAATATTGGGATTATTACAAAAATGGAATTATCAGTTATAGCCCACTAGTTTTACTTGTATTTTGTCATTCAAACCTAAAAAACTCCATTTTGTACCCACTTTCGAGAAAATCGTGATTTTAACATTGAGTAATCTCAACTTTTCCGTGCTCTAACTTTGCAATAAAGGGATAAGTGTATAACAAGGGAATGTATCAGTAAGTAGCTCATCTAGTTTACTTTCATTTGTCATTCAAACCTAGAAAAATCACTTTGAACCCCACTTTTCGAGAAAATCGTGAATTTGTAAAAATTGAATAATCTTAACTTTTCCGTGCCCTGACTTTGCCAATATTGGGATCATTACAAAACGGAATGTATCAGTTACGTATGCTCAATTCGAGTTTTATTTGTGTGTGTCATTCAAACCTAGAAAAATCACTTTGAACCCACTTTCGAAAAAATCGTGACTTGTAACATTTGAGTTTATCTCACGTTTCCGTGCTCTAATTTTGGCATTATTGGGAATGATTACAAAAGAATGTATAGTAAGTGAGCTCATCGAGTTTTCTTTCATTTGTCCATTAAAACTAGAAAACCTCATTTTTGAACCGCACTTTTCGAGAAAATCGGTGATTAACAAATAAATTTTTCTAGGTTTAAATGACGAATAAAGGTAACGGATGAGCTACTACTTACTAATACATTCAATTGTGTAATTATTCCAATTGAATTTTTTGTCATTCAAGACCTAAAACTCATTTTGAACCGACTTTTCGAGAAATCGTGAATTTGGTAAAATTAGTTATGTCAATTTTCCGGCTCTAACTTACAATATAAGGATAATTTTAAAAGAAAATGTATCAGTAGTATCTCATCGGAGTTACTTTTCCTTTGTCCCCATTCAAACCTAAAAAAATCACTTTGAACCCACTTTTCGAGAAAATTGTGAAATTTGTAAAATTGAGTAATCTCAACTTTTTCCGTGCTCTTTACTTGCACCATAAAGGGGATATTTTATACGGAATGTATCATAAGTATGCTTATCCAGTGTTACTTTCATTTGCATTTAACCTAGAAACTCATATTGAACCCACTTACTTTTCGAGAAATCGTGAATTTGTAAAAATTGCAGTAATCTCAACTTTTCCGTGTTCATTTTAGCCAATATTGGACAACAACAAAATGCAATGTACTCATTAGTACTCATGTAGTTTTACTTTTTATTTGTCATTCAACTCATTTTGACCCCGTTCGAGAAAATCGTAAATTTTTAAAAATTGGTAATCTTAAACTTTCCGGGGGGGGTGCTCTACTTTGGCAATATTGGAGACGAACACAAAAAGCAATGTATCGAAAGTAGCTCATGCAGTTTACTTTTCATTTTGTCATGCAAACTCATTTTGAACGCCACTTTTCGAGAAAATCGTGATTTGTAAAAATTGCAGTACTCTTAACTTTTTCCGTCTCTAACTTTGCCAATATTGGGAATGATTACAAAGGGAACGTATTCAGTCTAGTAGCTAATTCCAGTTTTTCTTATTGCATTTGTCCATTCAAACAGAAACGCATTAGAACCCACTTTTTCGAAAAAATCGTGATTTGTAAAAATTGAGTAATCTCAACTTTTCCGTGCTCTAACTTTGCCAATAAAGGGATAGTTATAACAGGGAATGTATCAGTAAGTAGCTTATCCAGTTTACTTTCATTTGTCATTCAAACCTAGAAAACTCATATATAGGTTTGAATATTGAACCCACTTTTCGAGAAAATCGTGAATTTGTAAAAATTGAGTAATCTCAACTTTTCCGTGCTCTAACTTTGCCCAATAGTGGGATGATTACAGAAGGAAACGTATCAGTGAAGTAGCTAATTCCCATTTAACTTTCATTGTCATTCAGACATAGAAAACTCATATTAAAACCCGACTTTCGAGAAATTCGTGAATTTGTAAAATTGAGTAATCTCAACTTTTCCGTGCTCTATACTTTGCCAATATTAGGGGATGATTACAAAAGGGAACGTAATCAGTTAGTAGCTTATCCAATTACTGTTTATTTGCATTCAACCTAGAAAACTCATTTGTGAACCCACTTTTCGGAGAAATTGTGAATTTGTAAAAAATTGGAGTAATCTCAACTTTTCCGTGCTCTAACTTTGCCAAGTGGTATGATTACAGAAGGAACGTACAGTACAGTAGCTATCCAGTTAACTTTCATTTGTCATTCAACCTTAGAAACTCATTTTGAACCCCTCTTCTAGAAAATCGTGAATTTGTAAAAATTAGGTTATGCCAACTTTTCCGTGCTCTAACTTTTTGCCATATTGGGATGATTACAAAGGGACGTGTCAGTTTGTAGCTTATCCGTTTACTTTTATTGTCATTCAAACTGAAACCTCATTTTGAACCCACTTTTCGAGAAAATTGTGAATTTGTAAAAATTGAGTAATCTCAACTTTTCCGTGCTCTAACTTTGCCAATAAAGGGATAGTTATAACAGGGAATGTATCAGTAGGTATGCTTCCCTAGTTTACTTCATTTGTCATTCAAACCTAGAAAAATCAGCTTGAACCACTTTTCGAGAAATCGTGAATTTTAAAAATTGCGTAATCTCAATTTTCCGTGCTAACTTTGCAGATATTGGGATGAATTACAAAAGGGAACGTATCGTTGTAGCTTTATCCAGTTTTCTTTCATTTGTCATTCAAACCTAGAAAACCTCATTTTGAACCCACGTTCGAAAAATCGTGAATTTTGTAAAAATTGAAGTAATCTCACAACTTTCATGCTTCTAACTTTGCCAATATTGGGATTATACAAAATGAACGTATCAGTTAGTAGCTTCTACCAGTTTACTTTTTATTTGTCATTCACAAACTAGAAAACTCATTTTGAACCACTTTCGAGAAAAATTGTGAATTTTGTAAAAATTGATTATCTCAACTTTTCCGTGCATACATGAAAACTTTGCCAAAAGTAAGATGATTACGAAGGAAACGTATCAGTAAGTAGCTTATATATCCAGATTTACTTTCATTTGTCATTCAACCTAAAAAACTCATTTTGAACCCACTTTTCCCCCTTTTTTTTCTAGAAAATCGTGAATTTTGTAAAAATTTATGGGGGTTTATGCCCACTTTTCCGTGCTCTAACTTTGCAATATTGGGCTGATTACAAAGGGAACGTGTCAGTTAGTAGCGTATCCAGTTTACTTTTATTGTCATTCAAACCTAGAAACCTCAATTTTGACCACTTTTCGAGAAATTGGTGAATTTGTAAAAATTGAGTATCTCACTTTTCCGTGCTCTAGACTTTGGGCCAATAAAGG
Source organism: Drosophila nebulosa (assembly GCA_024703675.1). Taxonomy (NCBI): domain Eukaryota; kingdom Metazoa; phylum Arthropoda; class Insecta; order Diptera; family Drosophilidae; genus Drosophila; species Drosophila nebulosa. The sequence continues at coordinate 16,399 of JANFPS010000070.1, read as the reverse complement.
GATAGTTATAACAGAATGTATCAGTAAGTACTCACCTAGTTTACTTTCATTTGTCATCAAACTAGAAAAAATCAGTTTGAACCACTTTTTCGAGAAAATCGTGGAATTTGTAAAAATTGCGTAATCTCAACTTTTCCGTGCTGCCTAACGTTGCCAATATTGGATGATTACAAAAGGGAACGTATCAGTTAGTTAGCTACCTTTTCTTTCATTTGTCATTCAAATCCTAGAAAACTCATTTTGTACCCACTTTTTCTAGAAAATCAGTGAATTTGTAACAATTGAGTAATCTCAACTTTTCCGTGCTCTAACTTTGCCAATAAAGGGATAGTTATAACAGGGAATGTATCAGTAAGTAGCTCATCTAGTTTACTTTCATTTGTCATTCAAACCTAGAAAAATCACTTTGAACCCACTTTTTCGAGAAATTCGTTATTTGTAAAATTGATAATCTTCACTTTTCCGTTCTCATGACTTTGCCATATTGGGAATCATTACAACACGGAATGTATCAGTGAGTAGCTCATGCGAGTTACTTGTATTGTCATTCAAACCTAGAAAAATCCACTTGAACCCACTTTTTTTCGAAAAAATCGTGAGCTTGTAAACATTGAGTTATCTCAAACTTTTCCGTGCTCTACTTTGCCAATATTGGGATGATTAACAAAAGGGAATGTATTAGTAAGTAGCCATCGAGTTTTCTTTCATTTGTCATAAAACCTAGAAAACTCCATTTTGAACTCCCTTTTCGAGAAAATCGTGATGCAAATAAATTTCTAGTGTAATGACAATAAAGGTAAACTGGATGAGCTACTTACTAATACATTCAATTGTGTAATTATTCCAATTATTTTTGTCATTCAAACCTAAAAACCATTTTGAACGCACTTTTCGAGAAAATCCGTGAATTTGAAAAAATTAACGTTATGTCAAATTTTCGTGCTCTAACTTTACCAATATACGATAATTTAAAAGAAAATGGTATCATTGTAAGCTCATCGAGTTACTTTCATTTGTCATTCAAACCTGAAAAAAATCCTTGGGAACCCCACGTTTTCAGAAAATCGAGAATTTGTAAAAATTGAGTTAATCTCAACTTTCCGTGCTCTAACTTTGCCATATGGAACGATCACAAAAAGCAGTGCATCAGTTAGTAGCTCATCTGTTAATTTGTATTGTCATTAAAAATCTTAAAACTAATTTTTGAACCACTTTTCGAGAAATCGTGAATTTGTAAAAATTGAGTAATCTCAACTTTTCCGTGCTCTAAACTTTGCCAATATTGGGATGATTACAAAAGGGAACGTATTAATGAGTTAGTAGCTTATCCAGTTTTCTTTCATTTGTCATTCAAACCTAGAAACTCATTTGAACCACTTTTCGAGACAAATCAAAAAAAAAAAAAAAAACGTGAATTTGTAAAATTTAGTAATCTCAACTTTATCCGTGCTCTAAACTTTGCCAATAGTGGGATGATTACAAAATGAAACGTTATCAGTAAGTTAGCTTTATTATCCAGTTAAACTTTCATTTGTCATTCAAACCTAGAAACCTCTTTGAACCCACTCTTCTAGAAATCTTGAATTTGTAAAATTAAGTTTGTCCAACTTTTCCGTGCTTCTAACTTTGCCAAGAGTGGGGATGATTTACAAAAGGGAACGTCATCAGTTAGTAGCTATCCAGTTTTACTTTTGTTATTTGTGCATTCAAACCTAGAAACCTCATTTTGAACCCACTTTCGAGAAAATCGTGAATTTTTGTAAAATGAGTAATCTCAACTTTTCCGTGCTCTAACTTTGCCAATAGTGGGATTATTCAAAAGGGAACGTTATCAGTTAGTAACTATCCATTTTACTTTTATTTGGCATTCAACCTAGACAACCTCATTTTGAAACACACTTTTCGAGAAAATCAGAATTTGTAAAAATTGAAGTAATCGGCAACTTTTCCCGTGCTCTACTTTTGCCATAGTGGGATGATTACAAAAGGAACGTATCAGTTGTAGCTTATCCGTTGCTTTATTTTGTCCATCAAACCTAGAAACCTCATTTTGAAGAAAACCCCACTTCGAGAAAATCATGAATTGTAAATGATAATCGCAACTTTTCCGTGCTCTAACCTTGCCAATATTGGGATGATTACAAAAGGGAACGTATTAGTTATTAGCTTATCAGTTTACGTCCTAGTTGTCTTCAATCCTAGAAAAGTTTCTAGAATATCGTGAATTTGTAAAATTGGTAATGCGGCAACTTTTCCGTGCTCTACTTGCCAATACTGGGATGAGTACAAAAGTGAAATGTACTAGTAAGTAGCTCATCTATTTAAACTTTTATTTGTCTTCAAAGAGCTAGAAAACTCATATTTTAAGCCACTTTTCAAGAAATCGTGATTTGTACAATTGAAGTAATCTCATTTTTCCGTGCTCTAACTTTGCCAATATTGGGATGATTTACAAAACGGAATAGATCATGTTAGTAGCTTATCTAGTTTACTTTTTATTTGTCTTTAAACCTTGACAGTCATTTGAAACCCACTTTTCGAGAAACTCGTGAATTTGTAAAAATTGAGTAATCTCAACTTTCCGTGCTCTAACTTTGCAATTTGGATGATTCAAAAGGGAACTATGATTAGTAGCTATCCAGTTTTCTTCATTTGTCATTCAACCTAGAAAACTCATTTTGAACCCACTTTTTCGGGGGGGGGGGGGGGGGGGGGGAGAAAATGCATAATTTGTAAAAATTTGAGTAATCGCAACTTTTCCGCTGCTTCTAACTTGCCAATTTGGGATGATTACAAAAGGGAAACGTAGTAGTTAGTAGCTTATCCATTTTACTCTAGTTTGTCATTCAAACCTAGAAAGAGTTTTTCTAGAGATATCGTGAATTTGAAAATTGAGTATCTCACTTTCCGTGCTCTAGACTTTTGGTCCAATACTGGGATGAAGTACAAAAGTGAATGTAGTAGTAAGTATGCTCATCTAGTTTACTTTTATTTGTCATTCAGCTAAAACTCATTTTAAGCCACTTTTTTCAAGAAAATCGTGATTTTGTAACAATTGATTAATCTCAACTTTTCCGTGCTTCTAACTTTGCCAATATTGGATGATTACCAAACGGAATAAAATCATTAGTAGACATTACTAGTTACTTTATTTGTCATTAACCTTGAAAACAGTCTTTTGGGAACCCACTTTTTTCGAGAAAATCGTGAGTTTTTTTTGTGTAAAAAGTGAGTAATCTCAACTTTTCCGTGCTCTAACTTTGCCAATAGTGGGATGATTACAAAATGGAACGTATCAGTTAGTAGCTTATCCAGTTTACTTTTATTTGTCATTCAAACCTAGAAACCTCATTTTGACCACTACTTTTCGAAAAATCATGATTTGTAAAAATTGATAATCGCAACTTTTCCGTGCTTTAACCTTGCAATATGGGATGATTACAAAAGGGAACGTATAGTTTAGTTAGCCTTATCCTAGTTTACTTCTAGTTTGTCATTCAAAACCTAGAAGTTTTTCTAGAATATCGTGAATTTGTAAAAATTGAGTAATCTCAACTTTTCCGTGCTCTAACTTTGCCATACTGGATGAGTACAAAAGTGAATGTAGTAGTAAAGTAGCTCATCTAGTTTACTTTTTATTGTCATTCAAGCTATAAAACTCATTTTTTAAGCCCTTTGTCAAGAAAATCGTGATTTTGTAACAATTTGAGGTAATCTCCAACTTTCCGTGCTCTAAACTTGCCAATATGGGATGATTACAAAAGGGAACGTATGAGTTAGTGAGCTTATCCAGTTTTCCTTTCATTTGTCATTCAGACTCTAAAACTCATTTTGAACCTCACTTTTTTCGAGAAAATCGTGAATTTTGTAAAAATATTTTTGAGTAATCTCAACTGTTTCGTGCTCTAACTTTGGCAAAGTGGGATGATTACAAAGGAAACGTGATCATAAGTAGCTTATCAAGTTTAACTTTGCATTTGCATCAAACCTAGAAACGCATTTTGAACTCCACTCTTTTAGAAACTCGTGAATTTGTAAAATTAAGTTATGTCAACTTTTTCCGTGCTCTAACTTTGCCATATGGGATGATTACAAAAGGAACGTATCAGTTAGTATGCTTGATCCAGTTTACTTTTTTATTTGTCATTCAACCTAGAACGTCATTTTGACCCCACTTTTCGAGAATCGTGAATTTGTCAATGGAGTATCTCCACTTTTCCGTGCTCTAACTTTGCCAATAGTGGGATGATTACAAGGAAACGTATCAGTAAGTAGCTTATCCAGTTAACTTTCATTTGTCATTCACACCTAGAAAACTCATTTTGACCCACTTTTCTAAAAATCGGAGAATTTGTAAAATGGAGTATCTCAACATTTTCCGTGCTCTAACTTTGGCCAATGAGTGGGATATTACAAAGGACACGTATGAGTTGTAGCTTATCCAGTTACTTCATTGTCATTCCAACCTAGAAAAACTCATTGAACCAGCTCTTCTATAAAATCGTGAATGTAAAAATTTAAGTATGTCCACTTTTCCGTTCTCTAACTTTGCCAATAGTGGGGATGATTAACAAAGGGAACGTATCAGTTAGTATTTTATCCTTTTTTACTCTAATTTGTCTTTCAAACCTAGAAAAGTTTTCAGAATTCGTGAATTTGTAAAAATTGAGTAATCTCAATTTTTCCCGTGCTCTAACTTTGCCAATACGGGATGAGTAAAAAAGGGAAAAATTATTAGTAAAGCTCATCTAGTTTACTTTTATTTGTCATTCAAAGCTAGAAAACTCATTTTTAAGCCACTTTTCAAGAAAATCGTGAATTTGTAACAATTGAGTAATCTCAACTTTTCCGTGCTCTAACCTTGCCAATATTGGGAGATACAAAAGGGGACGTATGAGGTTAGTAGTTATCCAGTTTTCTTTCATTGTATTCAAACCTAGAAAAACTCATTTTGAAACCCCCCAACTTTTTCGAGAAAATCGTGAATTTGTAAAAAATTGGTGAATCTCAACTTTTCCGTGTCTACTGGCCAATAATTGGGATGTGGTACAAAAGTGAATGTAAGTAAGTTAAGTAGCTCATCTAGTTACGTTATTTTGTCATTCAAAGCTAGAACTCATTTTTACGCACCTTTCAAGAAAGAAAATCGTGAATTTGTTAATAATTGAGTAATCTCACTTTTCCGTGCTCTAACTTTGCCAATATTCGGATGATTACAAAACGCGAATTATATCAGTTAGTAGCCTTATACTAGTTTACTTTTATTGTCATTTAAACCTGAAAAGTCAGTTGGAACCCACTTTTCTTGAGAAAATCGTGAATTTGTTAAAAAGTGAGTAATAATACAAAGGGAACGTATCAGTTAGTAGCTTATCCAGTTTACTCTAATTTGTCATTCAAACCTATAAAGTTTCTAGAATATCGTGAATTTGTAAAAAATTGAGTAATCTCAACTTTTCCGCTGACTCTAACTTTGCCAATACGGGGAGGAGTACAAAAGTGAATGTATTAGGAAGTAGCTCATCATAGATTTACTTTTATTTGTCATTCAAAGCTAGAAAACTCATTTTTAAGCCCACTTTTCAAGAAAATCGTGAATTTGTAAAACAATTGAGTAATCTTCAACTTTCCGTGCTCTAACCTTGCCAATATTGGGATGATTACAAAGGGAACGTATGAGTTAGAGCTTATCCAGTTTCTTTCATTTGTCATTCAAACCTAGAAAACTCATTTGAACCCACTTTTCGAGAAAATGTAATTGTAAAATTGAGTAATCTCAACTTTTCCGTGCTCTAACTTTGCCAATACTGGGATGAGTACAAAAGTGAATGTATTAGTAAGTAGCTCATCTAGTTTACTTTTATTTGTCATTCAAAGCTAGAAAACTCATTTTTAAGCCACTTTTCAAGAAAATCGTGAATTTGTGTAAAATTGAGTAATCTCAACTTTTCATGACTTAACTTTTGCCATATTGGGACGATCAGAAAAAGCAGTGCATTCAGTGTAGTAGCTCATCTAGTTTATTTGATTTGTATTAAAAATCTAGAAAAATCATTTTGTTGACCCACTTTTCGAGAAAATCTGTGAATTGTACAAAATTGAGTATTCAACTTTTCGGTGCTCTACTTTGCCAATATTGGGATGATTACAAAAAGGCAACGTATCAGTTAGTAGCTTATCCAGTTTACTTTATTTGTCATTCAAACATAGAAAACTCATTTTGAACCCACTTTTCGAGGAAAATGTTGAATTTTAAAAATTGAGTAATCTCAACTTTTCCGTGCTGCTCAACTTAGGCCAATAGTGGGGTGATTTACAGAAGGAAAACGTATCCAGAAGTAGCTTATCCAGTAACTTTCATTGTGTCATTTCAAAAACCTAGAAAACTCATATTGAACCCACTTTTCGAGAAAATCGTGAATTTGTAAAAATTGAGTAATAATACAAAAGGGAACGTATCAGTTAGTAGCCTTAAAAGTTTACTTTTATATGTCATTCAAACCTAGAAACCTATTTGAACCAACTTTTGAGAAATCATGAATTTGTATAAAAATTGAGTAATCGCCAACTTTTCCCATGCTCTAACCTTGCATTATTGGGATGATTACAAAAAAGGAACGTATTAGTTAGTCAGCTTATCAGTTTACTCTAATTTGTCATTCAAAACTAGAAAAGTTTTCATAGAATATCGCTGAATTGTAAAAAATTGAGTAATCTCAACTTTCCGTGCTCTAATTTGCCAATACTGGGATGAGTACCAAAAGTGCAATGATTAAGTAAGTAGCTCATCGAGTTTACTCTTATTGTCATCAAAGCTAGAAAACTCATTTTTAAGCCACTTTTTTTTTTCAAGTGAAATCGTGAATTGTAACAATTATGAGTAATCTAACTTTTCCGTGCCTCTAACTTTGCCAATATTGGGATGATTACCAAAACGGAAATATATTCAGTTAGTACTTATCTAGTTACTTGTATTTGTCATTTAAACCTTGAAAAGTCATTTTGAACCACTTTTGAGAAAATCGTGAATTTGTAAAAATTGGTAATCTCAACCCTTTTCGGGCTCTAACTTTGCCAATATTGGGACGATCAGAAAAAGCAGGCATCAGTTAGTAGCTCATCTGTTTATTCGTAGTCTGTCATTAAAATCAGAAACTCATTTTGAACCCACTTTCGAGAAAATCGTGAATTTGTAAAAATTGTAGTATTCAACTTTTCCGTGCTCTAACTTTGCCAATTTGTGGATGATATACAGAAGAACGTATCAGTAGAGTAGCTTATCCAGCGAGAACTTTCATTTGTCATTCAAACCTAGAAACCTCATTTTTGAACCCACTTTTCGAGAAAATCCGTGAATTGTAAACATTGAGTAATCCAAACTTTTCCGTGCTCTTAACTTTGCTAATAGTGCGGAGGATTACAGAAGAGAAACGATCAGTAAGTAGCTTATCCAGTTAACTTTAATTGTAATTCAAACCAGAAAACTCATATTGAACCCACTTTTCGAGAAAATCTGTGAATTTGTAAAAATGGTAATCTCAACTTTTCCGTGCTCTAACTTTGCCACTAGTGGTATGATTTACAGAAGGAAACGTATCAGTAATTAGCTTATCAGTTTAACTCTTCATTTGTCATTCAAACCTAGAAAATTTATTTTGAACCACTTTTCGAGAAAATCGTGAATTGTAAAAATTGAGTAATCCAATTTTCCGTACTATAACTTTGCAATATTGGGATGATTCAAAAGGGAAACGCTACCAGTTAGTAGCTTATCCAGTTACTTTTTGTCATTCAAACCTAGAAACCTCATTTTGAACCCACTTTCGAGAACAAATTGTTGAATTTTGTAAAAATTGAGTAATCTCAACTTTTCCGTGCTCTAACTTTGCCAATAGTGGGGTGATTACAGAAGGAACTAACTTTGCCAATATTGGGATGATTACAAAATGGAACGTATCAGTTAGTAGGTATCCAGGTTTGACTTAAATTTGTCATTCAAAACCTAGAACCTCATTTTGACCCACTTTCAGAAAATTGTGTGAATTTGTAAATATTGAGTAATCCAACTTTTCCGTGCTCTAACTTTGCCAATATGGGATGATTTTTACAGAAGGAAACGTATCAGTAAGTAGTTTACAGTTAACTTTCATTTGTCATTCAAAAACTAGGAAAACTCATATTGAACCCACTTTTCGAGAAAATCGTGAATTTGTAAAAATTGAGTAATCTCAACTTTTCCGTGCTCTAACTTTGCCAATAGTGGGATGATTACAGAAGGAAACGTATCAGTAAGTAGCTTATCCAGTTAACTTTCATTTGTCATTCAAACCTAGAAAACTCATATTGAACCCACTTTTCGAGAAAATCGTGAAAATTTGAATTTGTAAAAATTGAGTAATCTCAACTTTCCGTGCTCTAACTTTGCAATATTGGGATGATACAAAAACGGAATGTATCAGTTAGTAGCTCATCTAGTTTACTTGTATTTGATTCAAACCTAAAAAACCATTTTTGTACCCACTTTTCGAGAAGAAAATCGTGAATTGTAAAAATTAGTAATCTTCAACTTTTCCGTGCTCTAACTTTGCCAATAAAGGGATAGTTACAACAGGGAATGTATCACGTAAGTACTCATCTAGTTTACTTTTCATTGTCATTCAAACCTAGAAAAAATCACTTGAACAACTTTTCGAGAAAATCGAGAATTTGTAAAAATTGAGTAATCGCAACTTTTCCGTGCTCTAACTTTGCCAATACTTGGGATGATTACAAAAGGGAACGTTATCGGTTAGTAGCTTATACAGTTTCTTTCATTTGTCATTAAACCTAGAAATCATTTTGAACCCATTTTCGAGAAAATCCGTGGGGGGGGAATTGTAAAAATTGAGTAATCTCAACTTTTCCGTGCTCTAACTTTGCCAATAGTGGGATGATTACAAAAGGAAACTTATCAGTAAGTAGCTTATCCAGTTAACTTTCACTTGTCATTCAAACCTAGAAAACTCAGTGAACCCAACTCTTCTAGAAAAGCGTGAATTGTAAAATTAAGTTTTATGTCAACTTTTCCGTGCTCTTACTCTTGCCCCAATTTATTGGGATTGATTACAAAAGCGAAAAAGTATAAGTTAGTAAGCCTTCATTATATAGTTTTACTTGTATTTGGTCATTCAACCTAAAAACACTTCATTTGTACCCCACTTTTTCGAGGACAAATCGTGAATTTGTAAACAATCTTGAGTGAATCTCAAACTTTTCCTGTGGCTCTAACTTTATGGCCCCATAAAGGGATAGTTATAACAGGAAATGTATCAGTAAGTAGCTCATTCTAGTTACTTCATTGTCATTCATAACTCGAAAAAATCACTTTGAAACCTTCGAGAAAATTCGTGTGAAATGTGTAAAAATTGAATAATCTCAACTTTTCCGCCTGCCTCTACTTTGCCAATATTGGGATTCATTACAAAACTGAATGTAGCAGTTAGTAGCTCATCGAGTTTACTTGTAATTTGTCATTCCAAACCTAGAAAAAATCACTTTGTTGAACCCACTTTTCGAGGAAAATCGTAGCTTGTAACATTGAGTTATTCTCAACCTTTTCACCGTGCTCTAACTTTGCCAATATTGGGATGATTACAAAAGGGAATGTATAGTAAGTAGCACTATCTAGTTTACTTATTATGTCATGTAACCTAGAAAACTCATTTGAACCCACTTTCGAGAAAATCGTGATCAGAATAAATTTTCTAGGTTTGAATGACAAATAAAGGTAAACTGGATGAGCTACTTACTAATACATTCAATTGGTGTAATTTATTTCAATTATTTTTGTCATCAAACCTAGAAAACTCATTTTGAACCCACTTTTCGAGAAAATCGTGAATTTGTAAAAATTAAGTTATGTCAAATTTTCCGTGCTCTAACTTTACCAATATAAGGATAATTTTAAAAGAAAATGTATCAGTAAGTAGCTCCTGCGAGTTTACTTTTATTGTCATTCAAAACCTAAAAAAATCACCTTTGAACCCACTTTTCGAGGAAATCGAGAATTTTGTAAAAAATTGAGTAAATATCAACTTTTCCGTGCTTCTAACTTTGCAATATTGAACGATCACAAAACAGCAGATGCATCAGTTAGCAGCTCACTAAGTTTATTTATTGATCATTTTAAAATCTAGAAAACTAATTTGAACCCACTTTTCGAGAAAATCGTGAATTTGTAAAAATTGAGTAATCGCAACTTTTCCGTCCTCTAACCTTGCCAATAGTGGGATGATTACAAAAGGAAACGTATCAGTAAGTAGCTTATCCAGTTAACTTTCATTTGTCATTCAAACCTAGAAAACTCATTTTGAACCCACTCTTCGAGAAACTCATGAATTTGTAAAAAATTGGGTTAATCGCAACTTTTCCGTGCTCTAACCTTGCCAAATATTGGGATGAGTACAAAAGGGGAACGTTTAGTTAGTAGCTATCCGTTACTGTAATTTGTCATTTCAAACCTAGAAAAGGTTTCTAGAATATCGTTGAATTTGTAAAAATTGAGTAAATCTCAACTTTTCGTGCTTCAACTTTGCCAATATTGGGATGATTACAAAAGGAATGGTATCAGTTAGTAGCTTTATCTAGTTTACTTTTTATTGTTCATTCAAACTAGAAAATTCATTTGAACCCACTTTTCGAGAAAATCGTGAAATTTGTAAAAATTAAGTTATGTCAACGTTTGCAGTGATCTAAACTTTGCCAATATTGGATGATTACAAAAGGGAACGCTACAGTTAGTAGCTTATCCAGTTAACTTTTATTTGTACATTCAACCTAGAAACTCATTATTGAACCCACTTTTCGAGAAAATCATTGAATTTGCTAAAAATTGGGTAATCGCAAACTTTCCGTGCTCTAACCTTGCAATATTGGGATGATTACAAAAGGGAAAAAACGGTAATTAGTTAGAGCTTATCCAGTTTACTTTAATTGTACATTCAAACCTAGAAAAGGTTTCTGTTTTTTTTTTTTAGAATATCGGAATTTGTAAAAAAGTGTAGTAATCTCAACTTTTCCGGCCTCTAACTTTGCAATATTAGGGAGATACAAAAAACGGAATGGATCAGTTAGTAGCTTATCTAGTTTACTTCTATTTGTCATTCAAACCTAGGAAAGTCATTTTGAACCACTTTCGAGAAAATCGTGAATTTGTAAAAAATTGAGAATCTCAACTTTTCCGTGCTCTAACTTTGCCAAATATGGGATGATTACAAAGGGAACGTCGGAGTTAGTAGCTATCCAGTTTTCTTTCATTGGTCATTCACCTAGAAAACTTTCTAGAATATCGTGACTTGTAAAATTGAGTAATCTCAACTTTTCCGTGCTCTACTTTGCCAATATTGGGATGATTACAAAACGGGAATGTATCAACTAGTAGCCTTATCTAGTTTACTGTCATTGTCATCAACCTAGAAAAGTCATTTTGAACCCACTTTTCGAGAAAACCGTGAATTTGTAAACATTGAGTAATCTCAACTTTTCCGTGCTCTAACTTTGCCAATATTGGGACGATCAGAAAAAGCAGTGTATCAGTTAGTAGCTCATCTAGTTATTGGATTTGTCATTAAATCTAGGAAAACTCATTTGAACCCACTTTTCGAGAAAACTCGTGAATTTGTTAAAAATTGAGTATCTCAAACACTTTTCCGCTGCTTATCTTTGCCCAATATCTAGATGATTACAAATGGGAACGTATCAGTTAGTAGCTTATCCAGTTTACTTTCATGGTCATTCAAACCTAGAAAAACTCATTTTGAACCCACTTTTCAGAAAATCGTCCTGCATTTGTAAAATTTGAGTAACTCAACTTTTTCGTGCTCTAACTTTTGCAATATTGGGAAGATCATAAAAAGCAATGTTAAGTACGTAGCTCATCCAGTTTACTTCATTTTTTCATTCAAACCTATAAAAGTAATTTTGAACCCATTTTTCGAGAAAAATCGTGAGTTTTAAAAATTGGGAAGGGAATGTGTTAGTAGGTAGACTCATCTGTTTTATCTTATTTGTCATTCAAAGTAGGAAAATCATTTTGAACCCACGTTTCAATGAAAATCGTGAATTTGTTTCAAACTGAGTAATCTCAATTTTACCGTGCTCTAATTGCCAATATTGGGGATGCATTACAAAGAGGGAATGTATAAGAGCTCATCGATTTTACTGTATTTTTTTTTAAACTAGAAAACTCATTGTGAACAACTTTTCGAGAAAATCGTGAATTTGTAAAACATTGAGTAATCTCCACTTTTCCGTGCCTCAATTTAAGCAATATTGGGACGAACACAAAAAGCCATGTATCAGTAAGTAGCTTATCAGTTACCTTTCATTTGTCATTCAAACTAGAAAACTCCTATTGAACCCACTTTTCGAGAAAATGTGAATTTGTAAAAATGAGTAATCGCAACTTTTCGTCGCTCTAACTTTGCCCAATAGTGGGGATGATTACAAAAGGAAACGTAGCAGTAAGTGAGGCTATCAGTTAACTCTCATTTTTTTGTCATTCAAACTAGAAAACTAGTCAGTATTGAACCCACTTTTCGAGAAGAAAATCGTGAATTTGTAAAATTGAGTAGTAATCTCAACTGTTCCGTTGCCCTCTAACTTTGCCATAATTGGGATGATTACAAACGGAAATGTATCAGTTAGTAGCTCAATTTATAGTTACTTGTATTTGTCATTCAAACCCAAAAAACTCAATTTTGTACCCACTTTCGAGAAAATCGTGAATTTGTTCAAAAATTGGAGTAATCTCAACTTTTCCGTGCTCGAACTTTGGCCAATAAAGGATAGGTTATAACAGGGAAGTATCAGTAGTAGCTTATCCAGTTAACTTTCATTTGTCATTCAAACCTAGAAAAACTCATATTGAACCCACTTTTCGAGAAAATCGTGAATTTGTAAAAATTGATTATTTCGCCAACTTTACCGTGCCTAACTTTGCCAATAGTGGGATGATTACAGAAGGAAACGTATCAGTAAGTAGCTTATCCAGTTAACTTTTATTTGTCATTCAAACCTAGAAACCTCATATTATGAACCCACTTTCGAGAAAATCGTGTTTGAATTTGCTAACAATTGAGTAATCTCAAATTTTCCGTGCTCAACGCTTGCCAAATATTGGTTGATAACCAAAACGGAAATGTATCAGTTAGTAGCTATCTATTTTACTTGTATTTGTCATTCACAAACCAGAGAAAACTAATTTTGTACCCACTTTTCGAGAAAATCGGAATTGTAAAAATTGAGTAATCCCAACTTTTCCGTGCCTCTAACTTTGCCAATATTGGGATGATTACAAACGCGAATGTATCAGTTAGAGTAGCTCATCTAGTTTACTTGTATTGTTCAGTCAAACCTAGAAAATCATTTTGTACCCACTTTTCGAGTAGAAAAGAAAATCGTGATGGAAATTGTAAAAAGGAGTAATCGACCAACTTTTCCGTGCTCTAACTTTGCCCAATAAAGGGATACTTTATAACGGGAATGTATCAGTAAGTAGCTCATCTGTTTACTTTCATTTGTCATTCAAAACCTAGGAAAAACAATTTTGAACCCATTTTCGAGAAATCGGTGTGAATTTGTATAAAAATTGAATAATCTCAACTTTTCCGTGCTCTAACTTTGAATATTGGGATGATTACAAAACGGAATTATCAGTTAGTAGCCTCATCGAGTTTACTGTATTTGTCAATCAAACCTAAAAAACTCATTTGTACCCACTTTTCGAGGAAAATCGTGGAATTGTAAAAAAATTGAGTAATTCAAGTTTTCGTTGCTCTAACGTTGACAATTATTTGGGATGATTACAAAAGGGAATGTATAAGTAAGTAGCTTCATCTAGTTTACTTTTATTTTTTGAAACCTAGAAAAAACTCGTTTGAACACACTTTTCGAGAAATTGTTGTGGATTTGTTAAAAATTGTAGTAATTCAACCTTTTCCGTGCTCGTACCTTTGCAATATTGGATGATTACAAATGGAGATGTATTTATAAGGTAGCTCATCTAGTTATCTTTTATTTGTCATTTAAACCTAGAAAAGTAATTTTGAACCCACTTTTCGAGAAAATCGTAATCAAAATGAGTTTTCTAGGTTTGAATGACAAATAAAAGTAAACTAGATGAGCTACTCTACGAGAAACATCAATTTTGTATTAATTATCCAATATTTTTGTCATTCAAACTAGAAACTCATTTTGACCCATTTTTGAGAAAATCGTGAATTTGTTAAAATTGAGTACTCTCAACTTTTCCGTGCTCTAAAACTTTAGCCAATATTGGAATGATTGCAAAAGGGAACGTATCAGGTTAGTAGCTTATCCATTTACTCTCATTTGTCATTCCAAACATAGAAAACTTCATTTTGAACCCACTTTTCTAGAAAAATCGTGAATTTGGTAAAAATTGACTAATCTCAACTTTTCCGTGCTCTAACTTTTGCCAATATTGGATGATTACCAAAACGGAATGTATCAGTTAGTAGTGATCTAGTTTATTGTATTGGTATTCAAACCTAAAAAACTCATTTTTGTACCCACTTTCCGAGGAAGAAAATCCGTGAATTGTACAAAAATTGAGTAATCGCAACTTTTCCGTGCTCTAACTTTGCCAATATTGGGATGATTACAAAGAGGAATGTATTAGTAAGTAGCTCATCTAGTTTATTTTTTTTTGTCATTAAAACCCTAGAAAACCCCATTTTGAACCCACTTTTCGAGAAAATCGCGAGTTTGTAAAAATTGAGAAATCTCAACTTTTCCGTGCTCTAACTTTGCCAATATTGGGACGAACACAAAAAGCAATGTATCAGTAAGTAGCTCATGCAGTTTACTTTCATTTGTCATTCAAACTCATTTTGAACCCACTTTTCGAGAAAATCGTTGAAATTTAAAAAAAATTAAGTTATGTAAAACTTTTCCGTGCTCTAACTTTGCCAATATTGGGATGATTACAAAGGGAAGTATCAGTTAGTAGCTTATCCCGTTACTTTTATTTGTCATTAAAACCTAGAAAAGTCATTTTGAACCCACTTATTGAGAAATCGTGAATTTGTAAAAATTAAGTTATGTCAACTTTTCCGTGCTCTAACTTTGCCAATATTGGGATGATTACAAAAGGAACGTATCAGTTAGTAGCTTATCCAGTTTACTTTTATTTGTCATTCAAACCTAGAAAAGTCATTTTGAACCCACTTATTGAGAAAATCGTGAATTTGTAAAAAGGGGAGAATCTCAACTTTTCCGTGCTCTAACTTTGCCAATAAAGGGATAGGTGTAACAGGGAATGTATCAGTAAGTAGCTCATCTAGTTTACTTTCATTTGTCATTCAAACCTAGAAAAATCACTTTGAACCCACTTTTCGAGAAATCGTGAATTTGTAAAAATTGAATATCTCAACTTTTCCGGCTCTAACTTTCCCAATATTGGGATGATTACAAAAGGGAATGTATAGTAAGTAAGGTCACGAGTTTACTTGTATTTGTCATTCAAACCTAAAAAACTCATTTTGTACCCACTTTTCGAGAAAATCGTGAATTTGTAAAAATTGAGTAATCTCAACTTTTCCGTGCTCTAACTTTGCCAATAAAGGGATAGTTATAACAGGGAATGTATCAGTAAGTAGCTCATCTAGTTTACTTTCATTTGTCATTCAAACCTAAAAATATCACTTTGAACCCACTTTTCGAGAAAATCGAAAATTTGTAAAATTGAGTAATCCCCAACTTTTCCGTGCTCTAACTTTGCCAATATTGGGATGATTACAAAAGGGAATGTATCAGTTAGTAGCTCATCGAGTTTACTTGTATTTGTCAAATAAACCTAGAAAAAACACTTTAAACCCACTTTTCGAGAAAATCGTGAGTTTGTAAACTTTGGATTATCTAACTTTTCCGTGGTCTATAATTTTGCCAATATTAGGATGAATACAAAAAAGCAACGTTTCAGTTAGTAGCTCATCGAGTTTACTTTCTTTTGGGTCATTCAAACTAGAAAACTCATTTTGAACCCACTTTTCGGGGAAAATCGTGAATTTGTAAAAAATTGATTTTTCTCAACTTTCCGGTGCTCTAACTTTGCCAATATTGGGATGAATACAAAAAGCAACGTTTCAGTTAGTAGCTCATCGAGTTTTCTTTCATTTGTCATTCAAACCTAGAATACTCATTTGAACCCACTTTTCGAGAAAATCGTGAATTGTAAAAATTGAGTAATCTCAACTTTTCCGTGCTCTACTTGGCCATATTGGATGATTACAAAAAGCAGTGTACAGTAAGTAGCTCATCCAGTTACTTTCATTTTCATTAAAACCCTAGAATACTCATTTTAAAACCCACTTTTCGAGAAAACGTGAATTTTTAGAAA
>JANFPS010000699.1:0-10012 GCA_024703675.1 Drosophila nebulosa | reverse complement strand
TAACTTTCCCAATTTTGGGGAAACGTTTTAAAAAAAAGCAATGTTTTCAGTTAGTGGGCGCATCCACTTTATTTTACTTTTGGGTCATTAAAAACACCTAGAAAACTCATTTTGAAACCCACTTTTTCCGAAAAAAATCATAAATTTTGGGAAAAAATTCCCAGTTTTTAAAACTTTTCCGTCCCTCAAAACTTTGCCAATTTTTGGGGGACGATTAAAAAAGAAATTTTTTTCTTTAAAGTACCCTTCATCCATTTATTACTTTTTGTCATTAAAAACCTAAAAAACTCATTTTAAACCCCATTTTTTAAAAATCATAAATTTGAAAATTTTTGGGAAAAATTTGTGCTCATCCATTTTACTCACTTTTGCCCATTCAAACCTAAAAACCCCATTTTAAACCCCACTTTTCGGGAAATGGGAAAATTTTTGAAAAAAATTCGGGTTTTCTCAATTTTTCCGGCTCTAATTTTGGGAAAATATTGGGACGTTTTAAAAAAAAGCAATTTTTTCAGTTTAGTAGTTTCACCCAGTTTACTTATTTTTGCCCATTCAAACCTAAAAAACCTCTTTTTGAACCCCTTTTAAAAAAGAAAATCAGGGAATTTGAAAAAAATTCAGTTTCCCCAATTTCCCCCGTGCTCAAAACTTTCCCAAATATTGGGACGTTTTAAAAAAAAAGCAATATTTCAGTTTCTAGCGCCCAGTTTTTTAATTTTGTCATTCAAACCTAAAAAACTCATTTTGAACCCATTTTTGGGAAAAATCGTAAATTTGCCCAAAATTCAGTTTTTAATTTTTCCGTGCTCAAAACTTTGCCAATTTTGGGGCAGTTTTTAAAAAAGCAAGGGTTTCATTTTAGTAGTCACCCAGTTTATTTTACATTTGTCATTAAAACCCCTGGGAAAATCATTTTAAAAACCCACTTTTCGAAAAAAAATTCGTAAATTTGTAAAAATTCAGTTTTCTCAACTTTACCGTGCTCTAACTTTGCCAATTTTTGGGCATTTAAAAAACCCAAGTTCAGTTAGTAGCGCATCCATTTTAAATTTACTTTTTTTCATTCAAACCTAAAAAAACTCATTTTGAACCCACTTTTCGAAAAAAATCGAATTTTTTAAAAAATTAAATTTTTTCTAAACTTTTCCGTGCTTTACTTTGCCAATATTGGGACGATTTTAAAAAAACCCAAGTTTTCAGTTAGTGGGCGCAACCCATTTTACTTATTTTTGTCTTTCCCAAACATAAAAAAAACCCCATTTTAAACCCCCATTTTTAAAAAAAAAATCATGAATTGGTAAAAATTCATTTTTCCTAAACTTTTCCGTCCCTTTTAATTTTGCCAATATTGGAAACTTTTAAAAAAAAGAAAATGTTTTGTTTAGTAGCTATCTATTTTAATTACTTTTGTCTTTCCCAAACCTAAAAAAACCCCATTTTAAACCCATTTTTTTGAGAAAATTTTAAATTTGAAAAAATTAGTTTTCTCAATTTTTTTCCTTTTGCTCTAACTTTGCCAATTTTTGGCACGATTTAAAAAGCAAGGGTCAGTTAGTACGTACCCCATTTTTACTTATTTTTGGGTCTTTCCCAAAACCTAGAAAACTCTTTTTGCCCCCCCAACTTTTCGAAAAAATGGGTGAATTTATAAAAATTCAGTTTTTCTCAATTTTTCCCGTGCTGAAAACTTTGCCAATTTTGGGACGTTTTAAAAAAAACCCATGTTTCATTTAAAGGGTTTAGCGCATCCAGTTTTACTTACTTTTGTCATTCAAACCAGAAAACTCTTTTTTGAACCCATTTTTTCGAAAAAATCTTAAATTTTTGTAAAAAATTCCCATTTTTCTCAACTTTTCCTTTGGCCCCTAATTTTGGGCCAAATTTTGGGGACGTTTTTAAAAAAAGAAAATTTTTTCAGTTAGGGGCGATCCACTTTACTTATTTTTTCCCTTTCAAACCTAAAAAAACCATTTTGAACCCTTTTTCCGGGGGAAAATCAAAATTTTTTGGGAAAATTAAATTTTTCTAAAACTTTTCCGTGCTCTAACTTTCCCAAATATTGGGCGTTTTTAAAAAAAGAAATTTTTTCAGTTAGTAGCTCACCCATTTTTATTTACATTTGCTTAAAACCTAGAAAACTCATTTTAAAACCCACTTTTCGAAAAAATTTCGGGAAATTTTGAAAATTTTTGAAAAATTTGTACCTCATCCAGTTTTATCACATTTGTCATTCAAACCTAAAAAACTCATTTTAAAACCCCCCTTTTTCGAGAAAATCGTGAATTTAAAAAAAAAATTCAGTTTTCTAAAAATTTTCCTCCCTCAAAATTTTTTGCCAATTGGGACGTTTTAAAAAAAGCAATGTTTCAGTTAGTAGCGCATAAATTTTTTAATTATTTGTCATTCAACCCAAAAAAATTTTTTGGAACCCATTTTTTCGGGGAAAACCCGTAAATTTTTGTAAAAATTCATTTTTTCTCAACTTTTTCCGTGTCCAAAACTTTCCCAAAATTTTTGGGACGTTTTAAAAAAGCAATGTTTCATTTAGTAGTCATGGGGGTTTTAATTTCCTTCTGTCATTCAAACCCTAGAAACCTTTTTTAAACCCCACTTTTCAGAAAATCTAAATTTTGAAAAAATTCATTTTTCCCAACTTTTCCGTGCCTAATTTTGGGCCAATATTGGAAAGTTTTAAAAAAAGGGCAAGGGTTTCATTTATTTAGCTCCCAGTTTATTTACATTTTTTCATTAAAACCTAAAAAAACTCATTTTAAAACCCCATTTTTCGAAAAAATTCGTGAATTTGTAAAAAATTCCCTTTTTTTCCCTCAACTTTTCCGTGCCTAATTTTGGCCCAATATTGGCAGGGTTTTAAAAAAAGGGAAATTTGTTTCCTTTTAGAAGCTAAATCCAGTTTACTTAAAATTTGGGCAAAAAACCTAGAAAAACTCTTTTAAAACCCCCCTTTTCAAAAAAACGTAAATTTTTGGTAAAAATTCATTTTTCTAAATTTTTCCCCGTCCCTCTAACTTTCCCCAATTTTGGGGACGTTTTTAAAAAACCCAATTTTTCAGTTAGAAAGCGCCCCATTTTACTTATTTTTGTCATTCAAACCTGGGAAAAAACTCATTTTGAACCCACTTTAAGAAAATCTGAATTTTTAAATTTTTTGTAAAATTTGAGCTCATCCATTTTACTAACATTTGTCATTCAAACCTAGAAAACCCTTTTGAACCCACTTTTCGAGAAAATCGTAAATTTTTAAAAAAATTAGTTTCTAAAATTTTTCCGTGCTCTAACTTTCCCAAATATTGGGACGATTTAAAAAAGCAATGTTCATTTAGTAGGCATCCATTTTTACTTATTTTTGTCATTCAAACCCAAAAAACTCTTTTGCCCCCACTTTTCGAAAAAAATCGTAAATTTGTAAAATTCAGTTTTCCAATTTTTCCGGCTCTAACTTTCCCAATATTGGGACGTTAAAAAAAACCCAATTTTTAGTTAGTAGCTCTCCAGTTTACTTACTTTCTGTCATTCAAACCTAGAAAACTCTTTTTAACCCCACTTTTCGAGAAAATATGAATTTGTAAAAATTCAGTTTTCTCAATTTTTTCCGTGCTCAAACTTTGCCAATATTGGGCGATTTAAAAAAAATATTTAAAATACTAGCGATCCAGTTTATTTTACTTTTGTCTTTAAAACCTAGAAAACTCTTTTTAACCCACTTTTCGAAAAAAAATCGTAAATTTGTAAAAATTCATTTTCTAAAACTTTCCTGCTCTAATTTTGCCAATTTGGCAGTTTTAAAAAAGCAATGTTTCAGTTAGAGCTCACCCAGTTTACTTACATTTGTCTTTCAAACTAAAAAAATCATTTTAAACCCCCACTTTTGGGGAAAAATGTGAATTTTTTAAAAATTCATTTTCTCAACTTTTCCGTGCTCTAATTTCCCAATATTGGGCGATTTAAAAAAGCAAGTTTCAGTTAGTACGCATCCATTTTATTTACTTTTGTCATTCAAACTAAAAACTCTTTTTGGGAACCCATTTTCGAGAAAATAAATGAATTTGTAAAAATTTTCATTTTTTTCTCAATTTTTCCCGTGTCTAACTTTTTGCCAATTTAGGGGGGGACGATTTAAAAAAAAAGGTTTCGGGTTTAGTAGCTAAATCCATTTACTTCCCTTTTTTGTCATTCAAACCTAGAAAACTCATTTTAAACCCACTTTTCGAGGAAAAATAAAAAATTTGAAAAATTTTGTAAAATTTGGGGCATCCGTTTATCACATTGTCATTCAAACCTAGAAAAATTTAATTTTAAACCCCCCTTTTTCGAGAAAATCGTAAATTTTTTAAAAAATTCATTTTTTTCTAAAATTTTTCCGGGTGCTTAATTTTCCCAAATTTATTGGGAGGGATTTAAAAAAGCAATTTTTTCAGTTAGTAAGCGCTTTCCAGTTTACTATTTTTGTCATTCAAACCCAAAAAAAACTCTTTTTAAACCCCCATTTTCGAGAAAATCTAAATTTTGAAAAAATTCAGTTTTTTCAAAATTTCCCGTCCCCCAAAACCTTGCCAATATTGGGACGTTTTAAAAAAGCAAGGTTTAATTTAGTAGCTCATCCTTTTTACTCCCTTTTTCTTTCCCAAAACCTAGAAAAATCTTTTTAAACCCCCACTTTTCGAGAAAATTAAATTTTGAAAAAATTTCCAGTTTTTTTAAATTTTTTCCCCCTTTTTGGCCCCCTGAAATTTTGCCAAAAATTGGGACGAAAAAAAAAGGGAAAATGTTTCATTTAGGCGCAAAAGTTTACTTACTTTTGTCATTAAAACCAAAGAAAATTTTTTTAAAACCACTTTTCGAGAAAATCCGTAAAATTTTTAAAAAAATTCAGTTTTCTAAATTTTTCCCCGTGCTCTAACTTTCCCCCAATTTATTGGGACGTTTTAAAAAGAAAATGTTTCATTTTAGTAGGGGCCATCCACTTTACTTACTTTTTTTCAAACCAAAAAAAAAACTAAATTTAAAACCCACTTTTCGAGAAAACATAAATTTGTAAAAAAATTCCATTTTTCTCAATTTTTTCCGGCTCTAACTTTGCCAATATTGGGACGTTTTAAAAAAAGCAAGTTTTCAGTTAGTAGCCACCCAAGTTTACCCCAACATTTGTCATTAAAACCTAGGAAACTCTTTTTGAACCCATTTTTCGGGGAAAAATGTGAATTTGAAAAAATTCAGTTTTCTCAACTTTTCCTTTGCTTAACTTTCCCAAATTTTGGGGACGTTTTAAAAAACCCCAATGTTTCAGTTAGTAGCTCATCCATTTTACTTACTTTGTCTTTTCAAACCTAGAAAATTCTTTTTGAACCCATTTTTCCGAGAAAAATCATAAATTTTGAAAAAATTCATTTTTCTCAATTTTTCCCGTGTTTAAACCTTTGCAAAAAATTGGGACGTTTTAAAAAAGCATTTTTCAGTTTCTAGCGCATCCAGTTTATTTAAACTTTTGTCATTAAAACCCTTTAGAAAAAACTCTTTTTTAAACCCATTTTTGAGAAAATCGGGGGAATTTGTAAAAATTCATTTTTCTAAATTTTTGGGTGTTTAAAACTTTCCCCCAATTTGGGCACGTTTTAAAAAAAAAGCAATGTTTCATTTGGGGGAAAAGCTCATCCGGGTTATTTACTTTTGCCCATTAAACCCTTTAAAAAAACCTCTTTTTTAAACCCCCCTTTTCGAAAAATCGTAAATTTTTGAAAAAAATTCAGATTCTAAATTTTACCGTGCTTTTAAACTTTGCCAATTTTGGGACGATTTAAAAAAGCAAGGGTTTCAGTTAGTAGGCACCCATTTTTACTTACTTTTGTCATTAAAAACCTAGAAAACTCTTTTTAAAACCCATTTTTCCCCGGAGAAAATCGTAATTTTTAAAAAAAATTCAGTTTTCTCAAACTTTCCTTGCTTTATTTCCAAAATTTTGGGGGAGTTTTAAAAAAGCAATGTTCATTTAGTAGCGCATCCATTTTTACTTATTTTTGTCATTAAAACCTAAAAAAATCTTTTTAAACCCCATTTTTAAAAAAAAATTCATAAAGTTGAAAAAAATTTCAGTTTTCTCAATTTTTCCGTGCTCAATTTTTCCCAATATTGGCACGTTTTAAAAAAAGCAAGGGTTTTGAAAGTAGCTCATCTGGTTACTTACATTTGTATTAAAACCCTAAAAAAATTTTTTAAAACCCATTTTTGGGGAAAATCGTGAATTTTGTAAAAATTCAGTTTTTCAACTTTTCCGTGCTCAAAATTTTGCCAATTTTGGCCGTTTTAAAAAAGCAATGGGTCGTTAGTAGCGTATTTTTTTTACTTTTTTTTTGTCTTTCAAACCTAAAAAAATCTTTTTTAAACCCCACTTTTCGAGAAAATCTGAATTTAAAAAATTTCAGTTTTCTCAATTTTTTCCGTGTTTGAAAACTTTCCCAAATTTGGGAGGGTTTTAAAAAAAAGGCAAGGGTTTCATTTGGGTAGCGCTTTCCATTTTTACTTAATTTTTTTCTTTCCCCAAACCTAAAAAAAACTCATTTTAAAACCCACTTTTCGAGAAAATCAGGAAATTTTAAAAAAAAATTCAGTTTTTAAATTTTTCCCGTGCTCTAATTTTCCCAATTTTGGGGCAAATTTAAAAAAGCAATGTTTAAGTTAAAGTAGCGCACCCCATTTTACTTATTTTTTGTCATTAAAACCTGGGAAAAACTCTTTTTTGAACCCATTTTTCGAGAAAATCATGAATTTTTTAAAATTTTTGAAAATTTGTACCCTTCAATTCCATTTTAAATCAAAAATTTTTTCATTCAAAACTGGGAAAAATCATTTTAAAAAACCCTTTTCGAAAAAAACCGTGAATTTTTTAAAAAATTCAGTTTTCTCAAATTTTCCGTGCTCAAAACTTTGCCAATATTGGGACGTTTTTAAAAAAAGAAATTTTTCAGAAAGAAGGCACCCGGGTTTAAAATTTAAAAATTAAAAACCCAAAAAAAACTCATTTTTAAACCCATTTTTCGAGAAAATGGGTGAATTTGAAAAAAAATTCATTTTTCCCAAAATTTTTCCCGGCTCAAATTTTGCCAATAGGGGGAAACAAATTTAAAAAAGCAATTTTTCCCGTTATTTAGCTCACCCAATTTTAAATTACTTCTGTATTCAAACCTAGAAAACTCTTTTTAAAAACCCATTTTTTCGAAAAAATCATGAATTTGAAAAATTCATTTTTTCCTCAATTTTTCCCGTGTTTAAAACCTTTCCCAAAATTGGGACGTTTTTAAAAACAATATTCATTTTTACTGGCATCCAGTTTTTTTACTTTTGTTTTAAAACCTAGAAAACTCATTTTGAACCCATTTTCCCCGGGGAAAATCGTGAATTATCAAAATTCATTTTTCCAATTTTTCCGTGCTCAATTTTGCCAATTTTGGGGCACGTTTTAAAAAAACCCAATGTTTATTTAGAGCTCACCAGTTTATTCCCATTGCCCATTAAAACCTAAAAAAAAAAAATCATTTTAAACCCCCAACTTTTTCCGAAAAAAATCAGGAATTTTTTAAATTTTTGAAAAAATTTGTAGCTCATCCAGTTTACTCACATTTTTTCATCAAACCTAGAAAACTCTTTTTAAAACCCATTTTTCGAAAAAACCCGGGAATTTTGAAAAAATTCAGTTTTCTAAATTTTTCCGTGCTCTAACTTTGCCAATTTTGGGGACGTTTTAAAAAAGCAATGTTTCGGGTTAGTAGCTCTTTCCAGTTTTATTTAAATTTTTTTCATTAAAACCCTAAAAAAAATTTCTTTTTGCCCCCCATTTTTCGAGAAAATCTAAATTTTTGAAAAAATTTCAGTTTTTCAAACTTTTCCTTTGCTCAAAAATTTGCCCAATTTTGGGGAAAAATTAAAAAAAAGCAAAAATTTCAGTTTCTAGCGCATCCAGTTTACTTACTTTTGTCATTCAAATTAAAAAAAACTCATTTAAACCCCCACTTTTCGAGAAAATTTGTAAATTTTTGAAAAAAATTCATTTTTCTCAACTTTTCCGTGCTCAACTTTGCCAGTTTTGAGACGTTTTTAAAAAGCAATGTATCAGTTAGTAGCTCATCCAGTTTACTTACATTTGCCATTCAAACCTAGAAAACTCATTTTGAACCCACTTTTCGAGAAAATCGTAAATTTTGTAAAAATTCAGTTTTCTCAACTTTTCCGTCCCTTAACTTTGCCAATATTGGGACGATGTTAAAAAGCAATGTTTCAGTTAAAGTAGCGCATCCAGTTTACTTACTTTTGTCATTCAAACCTAGAAAACTCATTTTGAACCCACTTTTCGAGAAAATCATGAATTTGTAAATTTTGTAAAATTTGTAGCTCATCCAGTTTACTTACATTTGTCATTCAAACCTAGAAAACTCATTTTGAACCCACTTTTCGAGAAAATCGTGAATTTATAAAAATTCAGTTTTCTAAAATTTTTCCGTGCTCAAAATTTTGGGCCAATATTGGGGACGATTTAAAAAAAAGCAATGTTCCAGTTAGTAGCGCATCCAGTTTACTTACTTTTGTCTTTCCAACCCAGAAAACTCATTTTGAACCCACTTTTCGAGAAAATCGTGAATTTGTAAAAATTCAGTTTTCTCAACTTTTCGCGTGCTCTAAACTTTGCCAATATTGGGACGATTTAAAAAAGCAATGTTTCAGTTAGTAGCTCATCCATTTTTCCCAGTTTCCCTACTTTTGTCATTCAAACCTGAAAACCTCATTTTGAACCCACTTTTCGAGAAAATCGTGAATTTGTAAAAATTCAGTTCTCTCACCTTTTCCGTGCTCTAACTTTGCCAATATTGGCACGATTTAAAAACGCAATGTTTTTAGTTAGTAGCGCATCCAGTTAACTTACTTTTGTCATTCAAACCTAAAAAAACAAATTTTGAACCCACTTTTCGAGAAAATCGTGAATTTGTAAAAATTCAATTTTCTCAACTTTTCCGTGCTCTAACTTTGCCAATATTGGGACGATTTAAAAAAGCAATGTTTCAGTTAGTACATCATCCAGTTTACTTACTTTTGTCATTCAAACCTAGAAACTCATTTTGAACCCACTTTTCGAGAAAATCGTGAATTTATAAAAATTTCAGTTCTCTCACCTTTTCCGTGCTCTAACTTTGCCAATATTGGCACGATTTAAAAAAAGCAATGTTTCAGTTACTAGCGCATCCAGTTTACTTACTTTTTTCATTCAAACCTAGAAAACTCATTTGAACCCACTTTTCGAGAAAATCGTGAATTTATAAAAATTGAGTTTTCTCAACTTTTCCGTGCTCTAACTTTGCCAATATTGGGACGATTTAAAAAAGCAATGTTTCAAGTAGTAGCGCATCCAGTCTTTTTTACTTACTTTTGTCATTCAAACCTAGAAAACTCATTTTGAATCCACTTTTCGAGAAAATCGTGAATTTGTAAAAATTTCCCAGTTTTCTCAACTTTTTCCGTGCTCTAACTTTGCCAATATTGGGACGATTTAAAAAAGGCAATGTTTCAGTTAGTAGCGCATCGAGTTTACTTACTTTTGTCATTCAAACCTAGAAAACTCATTTTGAACCCACTTTTCGAGAAAATCGTGAATTTGTAAAAATTCAGTTTTTGAACCTTTTTTCGAAAAAATCGTGAATTTGTAAAAATTCAGTTTTCTCAACTTTTCCGTGCTCTAACTTTGCCAATATTGGGACGATTTAAAAAAGCAATGTTTCAGTTAGTAGCTCATCCAGTTTATTTACTTTTGTCATTCAAACCTAGAAAACTCATTTTGAACCCACTTTCGAGAAAAATCGTGAATTTATAAAAATTCAGTTCTCTCACCTTTTCCTGCTCTAACTTTCCCAAATATTGGCACATTTAAAAAGCAATTTTCAGTTACTAGCGCATCAGTTTACTTACTTTTGTCATTCAAACCTAGAAAACATTTGAACCCACTTTTCGA
>JANFPS010000698.1:0-10019 GCA_024703675.1 Drosophila nebulosa | reverse complement strand
TTTTGAAAAGATTGCAATAAGCAATGTGTTAGTGAATAGCTAATCCAGTTTACGTTTATTTGGCATTCAAACCTAGAATATTCATTTTGAACCCACTTTTTGAGAAAATCGTGAACTTGTAAAATTGATATCCAGGGGACTTAAATCAACCCCAAAAAAATTTCAACTTCCCAAATTTGGGAAAAAATTGGAAAAAAAGCAATGTATTAGTCTTTTGGCATTCAACGCTAAAAAAACTCACTTTCAACCCATTTTCGAGAACATCTGAATTTGAAAAAAATTACAGTCCAGGCGACTTAAGATCGATTCACAAAATCTCAACTTTCCCAAAATTTTGGGAAGATTGCAAAAAGCAATGTTGGTAGTACTCTCCATTTTATTGCTTTTGGCATTCAAACCTAGAAAATCATTTTAAACCCCACTTTTGAGATTAACGTGAACTTAAAAAAAATTTTCTGTCTAGCGGACTTAAACGATTCCAAAAAAAATCTTACTTTGCCAATTTTTGGGAAAAGATTGCAATAACAATGTAATTTATAGCTCATTCATTTGATTTTCTTTTGGATTCAAACCTAAAAAATCATTTTAACCCCACTTTAGAGAAATCGTGAACTTGTAAAAATGATAGCCAGCGATTTTAAAAACGATCTCGAAAAAAATCTCAATTTTTCCCAAATTTTTTGGGAAGATTGCAAAAGAAAAGTATTACTGAGTAGCTACCAATTTTTACTATCATTTGGTAAAAAAACCGCAATACTCAAATTTTGAAACCACTTTTTAGAAAACGTAAACTAAAAAAATTACAGTCCGCGGATTTAAAGATCGTCCGAAAAAATCTAAATTTACCAATTTTGGGAAAAAAGATTCAAAAAACAATATATTTTAAGTAGCTCTTTTTAGTTTACTTTCTTTTGGATTAAAAAATAAAACTTGCAAAATTGACGGTCTAGCGAACCAAGATGGGTCCGACGAAATCTCAACTTTGCCAATTTTGGAAGGGTTGGAAAAAGCAATATATTAGTAAGTAGCTCATCCAATTTTTTCTTTTGGGCATTAAAAAACCTAGAAATACTCTTTTGACCAACTTTTTTGAGAAAATCGTGTTTTTTTGTGATCGTACCAATTTTGGCAAATTTAGAGCACGGCAAATTTAGATTTTGCCAGGTCGAACTGGGTTTTGCCAGTTTTAAAATTTTTCCCAAAGTCCGATTTTCAAAAATTTTTACAAAGTCACGATTTCTCAAAAAAGGGGTTAAATAGGGTTTTTTCTGGCCCCTTGAATAAAAAAGAGGAAAATTTAGTGAGCTCAAAATGATACATTCTTTTTGTAATCGTCCCAAGATTGGCAAAGTTGAGTTTTTTCCCGGATCAAAATAGGTTCCCCAGTTTTTTAAATTTTTAAAAAGACACGTTTTCTCGAAAAGTTGGTAAAAAATGAGTTTCTAGGTTTAAATGAAAAATAAATGAAAACAGGATGAGTCTAACTAAAACTTGTTTTTTTGTGATCTCCAATATTGGCAAAGTTAGAGCAGGAAAAGTTTGAGATTTTGCCGGTACGAACATAGGTTCGCCAGTTTTCTCAATTTTTGCAAAACTCACGATTTTCTCGAAAAAACTAGTTCAAAACGATTTTTCTGGGGTTTGAATTACAAATGAAAGTAAAAACAAAGGGCTACAACTGATACATTGTTTTTGTGTCGCCCCAAATTTTGGCAAAGTTAGAACGGAAAAGTTGAGATTTTACAGGAATCGAACATATTTTTGCCAGATTTTTCAATTTTTCGAATCAGTTTTTTCTCGAAAAGGGGGTTTAAAAAAAGAGTTTTTTTTGGTTTTGAAGAAAATGAAGGAAAATGGAT
This sequence comes from Drosophila nebulosa, assembly GCA_024703675.1. Classification (NCBI taxonomy): domain Eukaryota; kingdom Metazoa; phylum Arthropoda; class Insecta; order Diptera; family Drosophilidae; genus Drosophila; species Drosophila nebulosa. The sequence continues at coordinate 8,160 of JANFPS010000698.1, read as the reverse complement.
GAGTACTAACTGATACATTGCTTTTCGTGATCGTAAAAATTTTGGAAAAAATTTTAGGCAGGCAAAGTTGAGTTTTTGCGGGATCGAACATAGGTTCGCTAGAACCCCTTTTTTTTAAAAGGGTCACGTTTATCTCGAAAAGTGGGTTTCAAAATGAGTTTTCTGGGTTTTTGAATGACAAATGAAGGAAACTGGATGGTACTAACTGAAAAATTGCTTTTTGTGATCGTCCCAATATTGGCAATGTTAGGAAGGGAAAGGTTGAGATTTTCCGTGGTTGAACACGGTTTGGGCCCAGATTTCACAATTTTAAAAAAGTCACGATTTTCTCGAAAAGAGGGTTCAAAAATGAGTTTTCTATTTTGAATGACAAATGAAGGTAAACTGGAGAGTACTAATGATACTTGCTTTTTGTGATCCCCCCAATATTGGAAATTTAAAGCACCCCAAAAGGTGGGATTTTGGGGGGGATCAAACATAGGTTCGCCAGATTTCCCAAATTTTTTACAAAGTCAGTTTTTTTCGAAAGGGGGTTAAAAAATGATTTTCTGGTTTGAATGAAAAATGAAAGTAAACTAGATAAAACTACTAATTGCACTTGCTTTGGATCGAACATTGGTTCGCCAGGTTTCTCATTTTAAAAAAGTCACATTTTCTCAAAAAAGTGGGCAAAATGAGTTTTCTAGATTTGAATGACAAATAAAGTAAACTAATGAGCTACAAAACTGACACATGTTTTTTGTGGTTTTAAAAGATTTTTTCTAGGTTTGAATGACAAAAAATGTAAATGGATGAGTATAACGATACATTGTTTTTTGTATCGCCCAAAAATTTGGCAAAGTAAAGCACGGAAAGTGGTTTTCCCCAGGAAATCAAAACGTAGGTTCCCCAAATTTTTTAAATTTTTTTACGAAGTCACGTTTTTTCTGAAAAGGGGTTCAAAATGAGTTTTCTTGGTTTTGAATGACAAAAAAGGAAACTGGAGAGTCTAACTGTACTTTCTTTTCGGATGTACAATTTTGGGAAAAAAATTAGAGCACGGCAAAGTTGGATTTTGCCGGGATCGAACATAGGTTCGCCAGTTTTTACTTTTTTTAAAAAGTCGCGATTTTTCAAAAAAGGGGGTTTTAAAAAATGATTTTTTCTATTTTTGAATACAAAAAAAGGTATACTGGAGAGCTACAAACATACATTGCTTTTTGTAATCGTCCCAATATTGGCAAGTTTTGGAGCAGGGCAAAAGGGGTTTTTTGGGGGGATCAAAACATAGTTCCCCAATTTTCAATTTTTACAAATCACGATTTTCTTGAAAAGTGGGTTAAAAATGATTTTTTCTAGGTTTAAATGCAAATGGGGGAAAAATGGATGAGCTACTAACTATACATTGCTTTTTGTGATGTCCCAATATTGGCAATGTTAAGCAAGGAAAGTTGAGATTTTTCCCCCGGGATTGAACAAGTTTCCAATTTTCCAATTTAACAGAGTCACGATTTTCCGAAAATGGGTTCAAAATGAGTTTTCTAGGTTTGAATGACAAATGAAGGAAAAAGGATGACTACTAACTGATACATTGCTTTGGATCAAAAATTTGGTTCGTCGGGTTTTCCAAAATTTTTACAAAAGTCACGATTTTCTCGAAAAAAGTGGTTCAAATGAGTTTTTCTAGGTTGAATGACAAAGAAAGTAAAAGATGAGCTACTACTGACACATTGCTTTTGTGGATTTAAAATGAGTTTCTGGGTTTTGAATGACAAATCAATGTAAATGGATGGTTACTAAAGAACTTTGTTTTTGTGATCGTCCCAATATTGGCAAAGTTAAAGCAGAAAAGGGGGGATTTTGGCGGGATCGAAATAGATTCCCCAAAGATTTCCCCAATTTTTACAAAGTCACGTTTTTTCTTAAAAAAGGGGTTTTCAAAATGAGTTTTCTGGGTTGAATGAAAAATGAAAGTAAACTAAATAAGTATAATTCACTTGTTTGGATCGAACATTGGATCGCCAGGTTTCTCTTTTTTTACAAAGTCCGATTTTCTCAAAAAAGGGGGTTTTAAAAAAGAGTTTTTCTAGGTTTAAATGACAAATGAAAGAAAAAATAGATGAGCTACTAACTGACACTTTGCTTTTTGTGGTTTTAAAAATGAGTTTTTAGGTTTGAATGAAAAAATCAATTAAAACTGGATGAGTATAACGAACATTGCTTTTTGTGGGGCGTCCCTTTGGCAAAGTTAGAGACCCAAAAAGTTGAGATTTTGCCGGGATCAACATGGGTTTCCCACTTTTCTAAATTTTTACAAAGTCAGATTTTCTCAAAAAGTGGGTTAAAAATAGTTTTCTAGGTTTGAATGACAAAGAAGGTAAACTGGATGACTCTAACTGATCATTGCTTTTGTGATCGCCCAATTTTGGGAAATTTTAGAGCACGGAAAAGTTGTGATTTTCCCGGGATGAACATGGGGTTCGCCAGATTTTAAAATTTTTTACAAAGTCGCGTTTTTTCTCGAAAAGGGTTCAAATGAGTTTTCTAAGTATAAAAGACAAATAAAGGTAAACTGGATGAGCTACTAACTGATACATTGCTTTTGTGATCGTCCCAATATTGGCAATGTTAGATGGAAGAGAATGGAGGTGAGATTTCCCCTAAAACATTGAACACAGTTTGAGAAATCTTACAACTTGTAAAAATTGACTACTCAGCGGACTTAAATCATCCGAAAAATTTCAACTTGCCAAATTGGGAAATTGGAAAAAGCAAGTTTATTAGTCATTTGGCATCACGCTAGAAAATCAACTTTCAACCCACTTTCGATGAACTCGCTGAACTTGTAAAAATTGACTAGTCGGTATTAAGATCGTCTCGACAAATCTCAACTTGGCCAAATTTTGGAGATTGCACTAAGCAAAGTATAGTTATATCATCCAGTTTATTCGACATTGGCATTCAAACCTAGAAAACTCATTTTGAACCCACTTTTTGAGATAATCGTGAACTTGAAAAAATTTTCTAGTCTAGCGGACTTAAGATCGATTCCGAAAAAATCTCTACTTTGCCAATTTTGGAATTGCAAATAGAATGTAAAGTTAGTAGCTCATTCAGTTGACTTTCTTTGGCATCTCAACCTAAAAACTCACTTCAACCCACTTCAGAGACATCGGAAGTTGTAAAAGATTGACTGTCCAGCGATTTTAAGATACGATTTCCGAATATCTCAACTTTTAGCCAATTTGGCGATTTTTGCAAAGAAAAGTATCTGGTAGCTCAATGCAATTACTATCATGGTAATCAAACCGACAATACTCATGTGAACCACTTTTTGAGAAATCGTGAACTGAAAAAATTACAGTCCAGCGGACTTAAGTCGATCCGAAAATCTCAACTAGCCATTGGAAAGTTACAAAAAACAATATTCTTTAAGTAGCTCATTTAGTTACTCATGGATTCAAACCTAAAATTGCCAAAATGATGTCTAGCAACTCAAGACGGTCCGACGATAATCTCAACTTGCCAATTTTGGAAGGTGGAAAAGCAGTATTTAGTAAGTAGCTCATCCAATTTATCAATTGGCAGTCAAACCTAGAATACTCATTTGAACCAACTTTTGAAAATTCGGCTTTTTGTGATCGTACCAATATTGGCAAAGTTAGAGCACGGCAAAGTTTAGATTTTGCCAGGATCGAACATAGGTTTGCCAGATTTCACAATTTTACAAAGTCACGATTTTCACAATTTTTACAAAGTCACGATTTTCTCGAAAAGTGGGTCAATATGAGTTTTCTGGACTTGAATGACAAATGAAGGGTAAACTAGATGAGCTACTAACTGATACATTGCTTTTTGTAATCGTCCCAAGATTGGCAAAGTTGAGATTTTGCCCGGATCGAACATAGGTTCGCCAGATTTTTCAATTTTACAAAGACACGATTTTCTCGAAAAGTTGGTTCAAAATGAGTTTTCTAGGTTTAAATGACAAATCAATGTAAACAGGATGAGCTACTAACTGAAACATTGCTTTTTGTGATCGTCCCAATATTGGCAAAGTTAGAGCACGGAAAAGTTGAGATTTTGCCGGTATCGAACATAGGTTCGCCAGATTTCTCAATTTTTGCAAACTCACGATTTTCTCGAAAACTAGGTTCAAAACGAGTTTTCTAGGTTTGAATTACAAATGAAAGTAAACTAGATGAGCTACTAACTGATACATTGCTTTTTGTGATCGTCCCAATATTGGCAAAGTTAGAGCACGGCAAAGTTGAGATTTTACAGGAATCGAACATAGGTTTGCCAGATTTTTCAATTTTTACGAAGTCACGATTTTCTCGAAAAGTGGGTTCAAAATGAGTTTTTCTTTTTTTGAATGAAAAATAAAGGTAAACGGGATGAGCTACTAACTGATACATTGCTTTCGGATCGTAACAATTTGGAAAAAGTTAGAGCAGGGCAAATTTGAGATTTTGCCGGACAAACATAGGTTCGCTAGTATCCCAAATTTTTCAAAGTCCGATTATCTCAAAAAGTGGGTTCAAATAGTTTTCTGGGTTTGAATGCAATGAAGGAAAACTGGATGACTACTAACTGTACTTTGCTTTTTGTGATCGCCCCCAATATTGGCAATTTTGAGAAAGGGAAGGTTGGATTTCCCGGATTGAAAAAGGTTTCCCAGATTCAATTTAACAAAGTCACGATTTTCTCGAAAAGGGGGGTTTTTTTTTAAAAAAAATTTATTTTTCTGGGTTTGAATGACAAATGAAGGTAAACTGGATAGCTCTAACTGTACATTGCTTTTTGTGATCGCCCAATTTGGGGCAATGTTAAAGCACCCCAAAAGGTGGGATTTTGGGGGGATCGAATAGGTTCGCCGTTTTCCCCAAATTTTTTTAAAAAGTCACGATTTTTTCAAAAAGGGTTTCAAAATAGTTTTCTGGGTTTGAATGAAAAATGAAGAAAACTAGAAAAGCCAAAATTGCACTTTGTTTTGGGATCGATTTTGGGGTTCGCCGGGTTTTCTCAATTTTTTACATAGTCACGTTTTTCTCGAAAAATGGGTTCAAAATGAGTTTTCTAGGTTTGAATGACAAATGAAAGTAAACTAGATGAGCTACTAACTGACACATTGCTTTTTGTGGATTTAAAATGAGTTTTCTAGGTTTGAATGACAAATCAATGTAAACTGGATGAGCTACTAACTGATACATTGCTTTTTGTGATCGTCCCAATATTGGCAATGTTAAAGCACGCCAAAGGTGGGATTTTGGCGGGATCGAACATAGGTTCGCCAGATTTCCCAATTTTTACAAAGTCACGATTTTCTTGAAAAGTGGGTTCAAAATGAGTTTTCTAGGTTTGAATGACAAATGAAAGTAAACTAAATAAGATACTAATTGACACATTGCTTTGGATCGAACATTGGTTCGCCAGGTTTCTCAATTTTTACAAAGTCACGATTTTCTCGAAAAGTGGGTTCAAAATGAGTTTTCTAGATTTTGAATGACAATGAATTTAAACTAGATAAAGCTACTAACTGACACATTGCTTTTTGTGGATTTAAAATGATTTTTTCTAGGTTTGAATGACAAATCAATGTAAACTGGATGAGCTACTAACTGATACATTGCTTTTTGTGAGCGTCCCAATATTGGCAAAGTTAGAGCACCGCAAAGTTGAGATTTTGCCGGGATCGAACATAGGTTTCCCAGTTTTTCTCATTTTTACAAAGTCCATTTTCTCGAAAAGTGGGTTCAAAATGAGTTTTCTAGGTTTAAATGACAAATGAAGGTAAACTGGATGAGCTACTAACTGATACATTGCTTTTTGTGATCGTCCCAATATTGGCAAAGTTAGAGCACGGCAAAGTTGTGATTTTGCCGGGATCGAACATAGGTTCGCCAGATTTCACAATTTTTACAAAGTCGCGATTTTCTCGAAAAGTGGGTTCAAAATGAGTTTTCTAAGTATGAATGACAAATAAAGGTAAACTGGATGAGTTTACAAAACTGATTACATTTTTTTTTGTGATCGTCCCAATATTGGCAATGTTAGAGGAAGGAAAGGTTGAGATTTTCCCTGGATTGAACACAGGTTTGCCAGATTTCACAATTTAACAAAGTCACGATTTTCTCGAAAAGTGGGTTCAAAATGAGTTTTCTAGGTTTGAATGACAAATCAATTTTAAACTGGATGAGCTACTAACGATACATTGCTTTTTGTGATCGTCCCAATATTGGCAAAGTTAGAGCACGGCAAAGTTGAGATTTTGCCGGGATCGAACATTGGTTCGCCACATATCTCAATTTTTACAAAGTCACGATTTTCTCGAAAAGTGGGTTCAAAATGAGTTTTCTAGTTATGAATGACAAATGAAGGTAAACTGGATGAGCTACTAACTGATACATTACTTTTTGTGATCGTCCCAATTTTGGCAAAGTTAGAGCACGGCAAAGTTGGGATTTTGCCGGGATCAAACATAGGTTTGCCAGATTTCACAATTTTTACAATGTCGCGATTTTTTGAAAAGTTGGTTCAAAATGAGTTTTCTAGGTTTAAATGATAAATCAATGTAAACTGGATGAGCTACTAACTGATACATTGCTTTTTGGGTGATCTACCAATATTGGCAAATTTTAGAGCACGGCAAAGTGAGATTTTTGCCGGGATCGAACATACGTTCGCCAGATTTCACAATTTTTACAAAGTCACGATTTTCTCGAAAAGAGGGTTCAAAATGAGTTTTCTAGGTTTGAATGACAAATGAATGTAAACTGGATGAGCTACTAACTGATATATTGCTTTTTGTGATCGTCCCAATATTGGTTAAGTTAGAGCACGGCAAAGTTGAGATTTTGTCGGTATCGAACATAAGTTCGCCACATTTCTCAATTTTTGCAAACTCACGATTTTCTCGAAAACTTGGTTCAAAAAGAGTTTTCTAGGTTTGAATTACAAATGAAGGTAAACTGGATGAGCTACTAACTGATACATTGCTTTTTGTGATCGTACCAATATTGGCAAAGTTAGAGCACGGCAAATTTTAGATTTTGCAGGATCGAACATAGGTTTGCCAGATTTCACAATTTTACAAAGTCACGATTTTCACAATTTTTACAAAGTCACGATTTTCTCGAAAAGTGGGTTCAATATGAGTTTTCTGGACTTGAATGACAAATGAAGGTAAACTAGATGAGCTACTAACTGATACATTGCTTTTTGTAATCGTCCCAAGATTGGCAAAGTTGAGATTTTGCCCGGATCGAACATAGGTTTCGCCAGATTTTTTCAATTTTACAAAGACACGATTTTCTCGAAAAGTTGGTTCAAAATGAGTTTTCTAGGTTTAAATGACAAATCAATGTAAACAGATGAGCTACTAACTGAAACATTGCTTTTTGTGATCGTCCCAATATTGGCAAAGTTAGAGCACGGCAAAGTTGAGATTTTGCCGGTATCGAACATAGGTTCGCCAGATTTCTCAATTTTTGCAAACTCACGATTTTCTCGAAAACTAGGTTCAAAACGAGTTTTCTAGGTTTGAATTACAAATGAAAGTAAACTAGACGAGTTACTAACTGATACATTGCTTTTGTTGATCGTCCCAATATTGGCAAGTTAGAGCACGGCAAAGTTGACGATTTTACAGGTATCGAACATAGGTTTGCCAGATTTTTCAATTTTTACGAAGTCACGATTTTCTCGAAAAGTGGGTTCAAAATGAGTTTTCTTGGTTTGAATGACAAATGAAGGTAAACTGGATGAGCTACTAACTGATACATTGCTTTTCGTGATCGTAACAATATTGGAAAAAGTTAGAGCACGGCAAAGTTGAGATTTTGCCGGGATCGAACATAGGTTCGCTAGATATCCCAATTTTTACAAAGTCACGATTATCTCGAAAAGTGGGTTCAAAATGAGTTTTCTAGGTTTGAATGACAAATGAAGGTAAACTGGATGAGCTACTAACTGATACATTGCTTTTTGTGATCGTCCCAATATTGGCAATGTTAGAGCAAGGAAAGGTTGAGATTTTCCCTGGATTGAACACAGGTTTGCCAGATTTCACAATTTAACAGAGTCACGATTTTCTCGAAAAGTGGGTTCAAAATGAGTTTTCTGGGTTTTGAATGACAAATAAAGGGTAACTGATACTACTAACTGATACATTGCTTTTGG
>JANFPS010000697.1:0-10034 GCA_024703675.1 Drosophila nebulosa | reverse complement strand
GGCGGAATATGTAAAATTCAGTATTCTCAACTTTTCAAAGCTCGCCATATGGGGATGATTTAAAAAAGCAAGGTTTCAGTTAGAAAAGCGCAACCAAATTTACTTGCTTTTGTAAATTCAAACCTACAAAATCATTTTAAACCCCACTTTTTCGAGAAAATCGTGGAATTTGTTAAAATTGAGATTGTCAACTTTTCAAAGCTCGTCAATATTAGGACGATTTAAAAAAGCAATGTTTCAGTTAGTAGCTCATCCAGTTTACTTACTTTTGTCATTCATACCTAGAAAATTTATTTTGCACCCACTTTTCGAGAAAATCGTGAATATGTAAAATTCATTTATTCTATTTTTCGAAGCTCGCCAATATTGGGACGATTTAAAAAACCAATGTTTCAGTTCGTAACGCATCCAGTTTACTTACATTTGTCATTCAAGACTAGAAAATTCTTTTGAACCCACTTCTCGAGAAAATCGTGAATTTGTGAAAGTTCAGTATTCTCAACTTTTCCGTGCTGAAACTTTGCCAATATTGGGACGATTTAAAAAAGCAATGTTTCAGTTAGTAGCGCATCCAGTTAACTTACATTTGTCCTTCAAACCTAGAAAAATCCTTTTGATCCTACTTTTCACGAACATCGTGAAATTGTAAAAACTCAGTATTCTCAATTTTCCGTGCTGAAAACTTTCCCAATATTGGGACGTTTTAAAAACAAGCAATGTTTCAGTTAGTAGCGCCATCCAGTTTTTTACATTTGTCATTCAAACCTAGAAAACTCATTTTGAACCCACTTTTCGAGAAAATCGTGAATTTGTACAAATTCAGTATTCTCAACCTTTCGAAGCTCGCCAATATTGGGACAATTTGAAAAAGCAATGTTTCAGTTAGTAGCGCATCCAGTTTACTTACATTTTTTCATTAAAACCTAGAAAACTCCTTTTGATCCCACTTTTGGGCAACAAGTGGAATTTGTAAAAATTCAGTATTCTCAACTTTTCCGTGCTGTAACTTTGCCAATATTGGGACGATTTAAGCAAGCAATGTTTCGGTTAGTAGCGCATCTAGTTTACTTACATTTGTCAGTCAAGCCTAAAAAACTCATTTTGAACCCACTTTTCGAGAAAATCGTGAATGTCTAAAAATTGAGTATTCTCAACTTTTCCAAGCTCGCCAATATTGGGACGATTTAAAAAGATATTTTTTAGTTAGTAGCGCATCCAGTTTACTTACATTTGTAATTCAAACCTAGAAAACTCTTTTGAACCCACTTTTCGCGAAAATCGTGAATTTGTAAAAATTCAGTATTCTCAACTTTTCCGTGCTCTAATTTAGCCAATATTGGGACGATTTAAAGAAGCAATGTTTAAGTTAGTAGCGCATCCAGTTTACTTACATTTGTCATTCAAACCTCGAAAACTCATTTTGAACCCACTTTTCAAAGAAATCGTTAACTTGTAAAAATTGAGTATTCTCAACTTTTCGAAGCTCGCCAATATTGGGACGATTTAAAAAGCAATTTTTTAGTAAGTAACGCATCCAGTTTACTTACATTTGTCATTCAAGACTAGAAAATTATTTTGAACCCACTTTTCGAGAAAATCGTGAATTTTTTAAAAATTCAGTATTCTAAAAGTTTCCTGTGCTCTAACTTTGCCAATATTGGGACGATTTAAACAAGCAATATTTCGGTTAGTAGCGCATCTAGTTTACTAACATTTGTCATTCAAACCTAGAAAACTCTTTTAAACCCAATTTTCGCGAAAATCGTAAATTTGTGAAAGTTCAGTATTCTCAACTTTTCCGTGCTCTAACTTAGCCAATATTGGGACGATTTAAAAAAGCAAAGTTTTAGTTAGTAGCGCATCCAGTTTACTTACATTTGTCATTCAAACCTCGAAAACTCATTTTGAACCCACTTTTCGAGAAAATCGTGAATTTGTAAAAATTCAGTATTCTCAATTTTTCCGTGCTCTAACTTAGCCAATATTGGGACGATTTAAAAAAGCAAAGTTTTAGTTAGTAGCGCATCCATTTTTACTTACATTTATCATTAAAACCCTTTTCAAAAAACCCATTTTGAACCCACTTTTCGAGAAAATGGGTGAATTTTTTAAAAATTTTCATATTCTCAACTTTCCAAGCTCCCCAAAATATTGGGACGATTTTAAAAAGCAATTTTTTAGTAAGTGGGCATGCAGTTTACTAACATTTGTCATTCAAACTAGGAAAACTCATTTTGAAACCCACTTTTCGCGGAAAATCGTGAATTTGTAAAAATTCAGTATTCTCACTTTTCCTGCTGTAACTTTGCCAATATTGGGACGCTTTAAGCAAGCAATGTTTTAGTTAGTAGCGCATCCATTTTAAACTTACATTTGTCATTAAAACCCTCGAAAACCCATTTTAAACCCCACTTTTCGAGAAAATCGTGAATCTGTTAAAAATTGAGTATTCTCAAACTTTTCCAAGACTCGCCAATATTGGGACGATTTAAAAAGAAAATTTTTTAGTAAGTAGGGCCCATCCAGTTTACTTACATTTGTCATTCAAACCTAGAAAACTCATTTTGAACCCACTTTTCGAGAAAATCGTAAATTTGAAAAATTCGTATTCTAAAACTTTTCCCGGGTGCTCTAACTTTCCCCAAATTTTTTGGCCCAAATTTAAAAAGGGCAAATTTTCGGAAAAGTAGCGACTATTTACTAACATTTGTCATTAAAAAACCTAGAAAACTTTTTTAAAACCCCAATTTGCAAAAATTTCGTAAATTTGTGAAAGTTCAGTATTTTTAAAATTTTCCCCGTGCTCTAACTTAGCCAAAAATTGGGACGTTTTAAAAAAAAAGCAAATTTTTAGTTAGTGCGCACCCCATTTTAAACTTCATTTGTCTTTCCCAAACCCTCAAAACTCTTTTTAAAACCCCCCTTTTCGAGAAAATCGTAAATTTTTGAAAAAAATTTAAAAGTTTTCCCAAAATTTTTCGAAGTTCCCCAATTTTGGGGAAACGATTTAAAAAAGCAAGTTTCATTTAGTAGCGCATCGGGTTTAAATTTTATTTTTGTCACAAACCTAAAAAAATCTTTTTAAACCCATTTTTCGAAAAATATCGGGGAATTTTTGAAAAAAAAATTCAGTATTCTTAATTTTTCCCGGTGCTCAAAAACTTAGCAAATTTTGGGGCGTTTTTAAAAAAGCAATGTTTCATTTAGTAGCGCACCCGGTTAATTATTTTTGTATTAAAAAACCTAAAAAAATTCTTTTTAAAAAACACTTTTCGCAAAAATCGAAAAATCTTGAAAAATTGGTATTCCCCAACTTTCAAAAAGCTCCCCAAAATTTTGGGACAAATTTAAAAAAGCAATGTTTTGTTAGTGGGGCCATCCATTTTATTTAAAATTTGCATTAAAAACCTAGAAAACTCATTTAAACCCACTTTTCGAAAAAATGGGTGAATTTGAAAAAAATTCAGTTTTCTCAACTTTTCAAAAGCCGCCAAATGGGATGTTTTAAAAAAAGCAATTTTTCCCAGTTAGTAGCGCAACCAGTTTATTTACTTTTGTAAATTAAAACCCTCGAAAATCTTTTTAAACCCATTTTTCGGGGAAAATTGAATTTTTAAAAAATTGAGTATTTCTCAACTTTCAAACCCGCCAATTTTGGGGACGTTTAAAAAAAAAGGAAAGTTTAAAGGTTAGTAGCACACCATTTTACTTACATTTAGCATTCAAACCTAAAAAAAACCATTTTAAAACCCACTTTCAGGAAAATGGAATTGAAAAATTCAGAAATTTTCTCTTTTTTTCCCAATCTCGCAATTTTGGAAAATTTTTAAAAAAAGCAATTTTTTTTCAGTTATTAGGGCACCCATTTTTATTTAAAATTTGTCTTTTAAAACCTGGGAAAAACCCAATTTAAAAACCCACTCCGAAAAAAATCGTAAATTTTGAAAAAATTTCCAGTATTCTCAATTTTTCCAAGCTCCCCAAAATATTGGGATGATTTAAAAAGCAATGTTTTTTTATAGCGAAAAACCGGTTTTACTTACTTTTGTCATTAAAACCCTAAAAAACTCTTTTTGAACCCACTTTTCGAGAAAATTGTGAATTTGAAAAAAATTTCAGTATTTCCCCAACTTTTGGAAATTTTGGCCAATAGGGGGACGATTTAAAAAAGCAATCTTTCAGTTATAGCGCACCCAGTTTTACTTTTTTTTGTAAATTCCCAACCTAAAAAAATCATTTTAAAAACCCTTTTTTTGTCCCAAATTCAGTTTTCCTCAATTTTTCCCAAGTCCCCAATTTTGGGGAGTTTTAAAAAACCAATATTTCAGTAGTACCCAAAATCCACTTTTTTAATTTGTCATTCAAACCTATAAACTCATATTGCACCCCTTTTTGAAAAAAATCGTAAATTTTGAAAAAAATTGAGTTTTCTCAACTTTTAAAAGCTCCCCAATATGGGGACGATTGAAAAAGAAAGGGTTCTTTAGTAGCCAACCCTTTTTTACTTACATTTGTCATTAAAACCAGAAAAACAAATTTTTTTTTTTTTTTTTTTTTTTTTTTTTTGAACCCCCAAATTTTTTCGAAAAAATCGGAATTTTTTTAAAAATTGGTATTCTAAATTTTTCCCAAAGCCCCCAAAATATTGGGCCGTTTTAAAAAAAGAAAATTTTTTCAGTTTATAACGCCCCAGTTTACTTAAAATTTTGTCTTTAAAACCCTAAAAAACTCTTTTTAAACCCCCCTTTTCCCGAAAAAAAATCGTGAATTTTTTTTAAAATTGGAGTATTCTCAATTTTTCCCCAAACTCGCCAATTTTGGGGAATTTTTTAAAAAAGCAATGTTTCAGAAAAGTAGGCACCATTTATTTACTTTTGTCATTAAAACCCTAGAAAACAAATTTTTTAAACCCCTTTTTTTAAAAATTGGGAATTTTTTAAAAAATTGAGTTTCTAAAATTTTTTCAAAGCTCGAAAAAATATTGGGATGATTGAATAAGCAATTTTTAGTTGGGCAGGGATCCGTGTAAAAACCCATTTGTCTTTAAAGGACTAAAAAAACTTTTTTAAAAACCCTTTTTCAAGAAAAAAGGTAAATTTTGAAAAAATTCAGTTTTCTAAAATTACCCAAAGGCCGCCAAAAATTGGGACGATTAAAAAAGCAATTTTTTTTAAAGTAGGGCATCCAGTTTTTTTTTTTTACCTTTTTTTTTTCTTTTTTTTTTTTTTTTTTTTTTTTTTTTTTTTTTTTTTTTTTTTTTTTTTTTTTTTTTTTTTTTTTTTTTTTTTTTTTTTTTTTTTTTTTTTTTTTTTTTTTTTTTTTTTTTTTTTTTTTTTTTTTTTTTTTTTTTTTTTTTTTTTTTTTTTTTTTTTTTTTTTTTCAGACCCTAAAAAAACTTTTTAAACCCCAAATTTCGCGAAATCGGAATTTGAAAAAATTCAGTATTTTTCAATTTTTCCCAAGTTTCCCAAATTTTGGGGGAACGATTTAAAAAAGAAATGTTTAAAGTTGTAGCGAAACCAATTTAAATTATTTTTTGTCATTAAACCTGGGGAAAATTCATTTTAAACCCCCTTTTTCGGGGAAAAAGTAAATTTGAAAAAATTGGGAGAAATTCTCAATTTTTCCAAAGCCGCCAATTTTGGGGGACTTTTTTAAAAAAGCAAGGGTTTCCTTTTAGTAGCGCACCCAGTTTATTTTACTTTTGGGCATTAAAAACCCTAAAAATTTTTCATTTAAAACCCATTTTTCGAAAAAACGTAAATTTGTAAAAATTCGGGATTCTCAACTTACCCCAAGCCGCCCAATTTTGGGGGAAAATTTGGCCCCCCCAATTTTTATTTTAGTGGGCATCCAGTTTATTTTTTTGGTCGTTCAAACCTAAAAAATTTTTGGGCCCCATTTTTTTCGAAAAAAATCGTGAATTTGAAAAAATTCAGTTTTTTCTTTTTTCCGTGTTTAAAACTTTGCCAATTTTGGGGACGTTTAAAAAAAAAAAAAATTTTTTCAGTTGGGAGCCCCTGCTTTTTACTTACTTTTGTCATTAAAACCCTAGAAAACCCCTTTTTAAACCCCCTTTTCGAGAAAATCGGGGGAATTTTTTAAAAATTTCTTTATTTTAAATTTTTCCGGAAGCTTCCCAATTTTGGGGGCGTTTTAAAAAGAAATTTTTCGGGAAGTGCGCCCCGAGTTTACTTACTTTTGTCATTAAAAACCTAAAAAACTAATTTTAAACCATTTTTCGAAAAAATTTCGGGGAATTTTTGTTACAATTGGGGTATTCTAATTTTTAAAAGCTCTCAATTTTGGGGGACAAATTTTAAAAAAGCAATGTTTCAGTTAGTAGGCGCACCCAGTTTATTTAAACATTTTTTCTTTAAAACCTAAAAAAACAAATTTTGAACCCATTTTTGGGAAAAAATCGTGAATTTTTTTAAAAATTCAGTATTTTCACCTTTTCCGTGCTCTAAATTTGCAATTATTGGGACGATTTAAAGAAGCAATGTTTCAGTTAGTAGCGCATGCAGTTTACTTACACTTGTCATTGAAACCTAGAAAACTCATTTTGAACCCACTTTTCGAGAAAATCGTGAATTTGTAAAAATTCAGTATTTTCATCTTTCGCGAGCTTGCCAATATTGGGACGATTTAAAAAAGCAATGTTCAGTAAGTATCGCGCCGAGTTTTACTTACTTTTGTCATTCAAACCTAGAAAACTAATTTTTAACCCACTTTCGAGAAATCGTGAATTTGTAAAAATTCAGTATTTTCAACTTTTCGAAGCTTGCCAATATTGGGACGATTTAAAAAAGCAATATTTCAGTAAGTAGCGCGCCGAGTTTACTTACTTTTGTCATTCAAACCTAGAAAACTAATTTGAACCTAAAAAAAACCCACCCTTTTCGAGAAAATCGTGAATTTGTTACCAATTGATTATCTCAACTTTCAAAGCTCGCCAATATTGGGGATGATGTAAAAAAAAGCATGTTTTAATTAGTAGCGCAGCCAGTTTTTACTAACATTCAAACCTAGAAAACTCATTTTTTGAACCCACTTTTCGAGAAAATCGTGAATTTGTAAAATTCAGTATTTCTTAACTTTTCCGTGTTCTAACCTAGCCAATTTGGGACGATTTAAAAAAGCAATGTTCAGTTAGTACGCATCCGGTTCAAACTTACTTTTGTCATTTCAAACCTAGAATTCATTTGAACCCACAACTTTTCCGCGAAATCGTAAATTTTGTAAAAATTGAGTATTCTCAACTTTTTCGAGGCGCGCCATTATTGGGACATTTAAAAAAGCAATGTTTCTGTTTAGTAGCGCACCAGTTTACTTACATTTGTCATTCAAACCTAGAAATTTCATTTTGAACCCACTTTTCGAGAAAATCGTGAATTTGTAAAAATTCAGTATTCTCAACTTATCCAAGCTCGTCAATATTGGGACAATTGAAAGGCAATTTAGTTAGTAGGGCATCCAGTTTTAACTTACATTTTGTCATTCAAACCTAGAAAACTTCTTTTGAACCCACTTTTCGAAAAAAGGAAAAAAAAATCGTGAATTTGTAAAATTCAGTATTTTTCTACTTTTTCCGTGCCCTCTAACTTTGCCAATATTGGGACGATTTAAAAAAGCAATGTTTCAGTTAGTAGCGCATGCATTTTCTTACACTTGTCATTGAACGCTAGCAAACTCATTTTTGAACCCACTTTCGAGAAAAAAATCGTGAATTTGTAAAAATTCGTATTTTCAACTTTCCGAAACTTCCACTATTGGGAAGATTTAAAAGAATATTTCAGTAAGTAGCGCGCCGAGTTTACTTACTTTTGTCATTCAAACCTAGAAAACTAATTTTGAACCCACTTTTCGAGAAAATCGTGAATTTGTTACAATTGAGTATTCTCAACTTTTCAAGCTCCCATATTGGACGAATTAAAAAGCAATGTTTTCACTTAGTGAGCGCATAACAGTTTACTTACTTTGTCATTCAAACCTAGAAAACTCATTTTGAACCCCACTTTTTTCGAGAAAATCGTGATTTGTTACAATTGAGTATTCTCAACTTTTGCGTGCTCTAACTTAGCCAATATTTGAGGACGCTTAAACAAGCAATGTTCCAGTTAGTAGCGCATCCAGTTTTAAACCTTACTTTAGCTTCAACCCTAGAAAACTCATTTTGAACCCACTTTTCGAGAAATCGTGAATTGTAAATTCAGTATTCTCACTTTCCGTGCTCTAAATTTGCAATATTGGGACGATTTTAAAACACACTGTCTCCATTAGTAGCTCATCCGGTTAACTTAACTTTTGTCATTCAAACATAGAAAACCATTTTTGAACCCACTTTTCGAGAAAATCGTGAATTTGTAAAAATGCAGTATTTTCAACTTTTTCCGTGCTCTAAATTTGCCAATATTGGGACGATTTGAAAAAGCAATGTCTCAGTTAGTAACTCATCCGGTTAACTTACTTTTGTCATTCAAACCTAGAAACTCATTTGACCCACTTTTTCGAGAAATCGTGAATTTGTAAAAATTCAGTATTCGCAACTGTTCCGTGCTCTAAATTTGCCAATATTTTGGATGATTTAAAAAAGCAATGTCTCAGTTAGTGCTCATCCAGTTTACCTTACTTTTGTCATTCAAACTAGAAAACTCATTTTGAACCACTTTTCGAGCAAATAAGTGAATTTTGTCAAAATGAGTGATTTTCAATTTTCGAAGCTCGCCTAATATTGGGACGACTTTAAAAAAAAATTTTTCAGTAGTAGCGCACCCAGTTTAACTACTTTTGTCATTCAAAACCTAGAAAACTCATTTTGAACCCACTTTTCGAGAACAATCGGAATTTTGTTACATTGAGTATTCTCAACTTCAAAGCATCGCAATATTGGGACGATTTAAAAAGCAATGTTTCAGTTAGTAGCTCATCTAGTCACTTAGCATTTGTCATTCAAACCCACAAAACTTCATTTTGAACCCCTTTTCGAGAAAATCGTAATTGTGTTACAATTGAGTATTCTCAACTTTTCCGTGCTCTAAACGGTGCCAATTATTGGGACGCTTTAAACAATCAATGTTTCAGTTAGTAAGCGCATCCAGTTTAACTTACATTAGCATTCAAACCTAGAAAACTCATTTTGAACGCACTTTTCGAGAAAATCGTGAATTTGTAAAAATTCAGTATTCTCAACTTTTCCAAGCTCGCCAATATTGGGACGATTTAAAAAAGCAATGTTTTCAGTTAGTAGCCTCATCCATTTCCTTACATTTGTCATTCAAATTTAGAAAAACTCCTTTTGAACCCACTTTCGAGAAATCGTTAATTTGTTACAATTTGAGTATTCCTCACTTTTCCGGGTGCTCTACTTAGGCCCAATATTGGGACGCTTTAAACAAATCAATGTTTCAAGTTTAGTAGCGCATCTAGTTTTACTACATTTGTCATTCAAACCCACAAAACTCATTTTGAACCCACTTTTCGAAAAATCGAGAATTTGTTACAATTGAGTATTCTCAACTTTTCAAAGCTCGCCAATATTGGGACGTTTTAAAAAAGAATTTTTCATTTTAGTGGGAACCATTTATTAATTTCTTTTCAAACCTAAAAACTCATTTAAACCCACTTTTCGGAAAATGTGAATTTGTAAATTAGTTTTTAAAAACTTTTCCGGCCCCGCCAATATTGGGCGATTTAAAAAAAAATGTTAGTTAGAGCCACCCCTTTAAACTTACATTTGTCATTAAAACCTAAAAAATTCATTTTGAACCCATTTTTGGGAAAAATCGGAATTTGTAAAATTTTATATTTAATTTTTCCCGGCTCCCCAATTTGGGGACTTTTAAAAAAAATTTTTTTAGTAGTAGCGAAAACCATTTACTTACTTTGCATTAAAACCTAGAAAACCTCTTTTTGACCCACTTTTCGGAAAATGTAAATTTGAAAAAAATTTAGTTTCTCAACTTTTAAAGCTCGCCAATATTGGGGTTTTAAAAAAGAAATTTTTTAGTAGGGGCACCAGTTTATTCCCCATT
>JANFPS010000696.1:0-10053 GCA_024703675.1 Drosophila nebulosa | reverse complement strand
AAAAAATTGCTTTTGTCTCATCGCAATAGGGGGCAATGTTAGAGCAAAAAAATTTTAAAATTGTTTTTGTACGATTTTTAGTTCCCCCAAAAAATAGTAAATTTTACAAAATTCCACGATTTCTGGGAAAAAGTGGGTTCAAAATGAGTTTTCTAGGTTTGAATGAAAAAACGGGAAAGGGGCTCTCGAATACTTGCTGTTAGGACGGAAAATTGGATTGTGCCGGGGAAAATCGAAATTCCCATTAAAATTTTAAAAATCACGATTTTCTTCGAAAAAGGGTCAAAATGATTTTTCTTGGGTTTTGGGAATGACAAACAAAGGAACTAGATGAGCTTCTTACTGATAAATTGCTTTTTGTGATCGTCCAATATTGGCAATGTTATAGCAGGAAAATGCTGAAAATAACTCAATTTTTACAAAATTCACGATTTTTTCGGAAAAGTGGGTTCAAAAATGAGTTTTTTAGGTTTGAATGACAAATAAAGGTAAACTGGATGAGCTGCTAACTGATAAATTGCTTTTTGTCATCATCGCAATACTGGCAATGTTAGAGCACAAAACAGTTAAGATTGTGTCGGTATCGAACTTAAGTTCGCCTGATTAGTAAATTTTTACAAATTCACGGATTTTCGAAAAGTGGGTTCAAAAATGAGTTTTCTAGGTTTGAATGACAAAAACGAAAGTGAACTAGATGAGCTTCTTTACTGATGCATTGCTTTTGTGATCGTCCCAATATTGGCAATGTTATAGCAGGAAAGGCTTGAAAAATACTCAATTTTTACAAAATTCAAGATTTTTTCGAAAAAGTGGGTTCAAAATGAGTTTTTTTAGGTTTGAATGACAAATAAAGGTAAACTGGATGAGCTGCTAAACTGATAAATTGCTTTTTGTCATCATCCGCAATATTGGCAATGTTAGAGCACGGAAAAAGTTAAGATTGTGTCGGTATCGATCTTAAGTTTGCCGGACTAGAAATTTTACAAATTCACGGATTTCTCGAAAAAATTTGGTTCAAAAATGAGTTTTCTAGGTTTGAATGACAAACGAAAGTGAACTAGATGAGCGAGCTTCTTACTGATAAATTGCTTTTTGTGATCGTCCCAACATTGGGCAATGTTATTAGCACGGAAAAAGCTGAAAAATACTCAATTTTTACAAATCACGATTTTTCTGAAAAAGTGGGTTCAAAAAATGAGTTTTTATGGTTTGAATGACAAATAAAGGTAAAAACTAGATGATCTGCTAAAGGATAAAATTGGCTTTTTGTAATCATTCCGCAAATATTGGCAATGTTAGCGCATAGAAAAGTTAAGATTTGTGTTCGGTTATCGAATCTTTAAGTTCGCCCCAGCTTAGTTAAAATTTTTTTTTTACAAATTTCACGATTTTCCCCCCGAAAAAAGTGGGTTCAAAAAAAATGAGTTTTTCTAGGTGAATGACAAAACGAAAAGTGAACTAGATGAGCTTTTCTTACTGATAAAGTGCTTTTTGTGAATTCCGTCCCAATGATTGGGCAATTTGGTATAGCATGCGAAAAAAGGGCTGGAAATACTTCAATTTTACCAAATTCACGATTTTCGAAAAAAATCGGAAAATTAGTTTTCTTAGGTTTTGAAGGGACAAAAAAATTAAAAAGGTAAAAAAAATGGATTGAAACTGCTAAAAACTGATAAAATTGCTTTTTGTTCATCATTCGAAAAAAAAATCTTTGGGGGCAATGTTAGAGCACGGAAACAAAAGTCTAAGATTGTGTCCGTAATTCGATTCTACAGTTTTTGGCCGGGACTAGTAAAAATTTTTTTACAATTTCCCCACGATTTTTTCTCGAAAAGTGGGTTTCAAAATGAGTTTTTATAGGTTTTGAAAGTGGGGAAAAAAACGTAAAATGTGAAAAAAAACTAGATGAGGGTTTTTCTCCTCCTTGATTATATGCTTTTTGGGATTCGTCCCAAAAAACATTGGGGCATGTTTTTCTATAGCAACGGAAAGGGCTGAAAGGAAAAAAATATCCAATATTTACCAAAACAATTTTCACGAATTTTTTCGAAAAAAATGTGGGGTCAAAAGCGAGTTTTTTAGGTTTTGAATGGGGGACAAAAAAAGGTAAAAACTGGATGAGCTGCTAACTGATTAAAATTGGCTTTTTGTTTTCATTCATCGCAATACTGCAAAGTGTTAGGAGCACGGGAGAAGTTGGAAAGATTGTGCCGGGATCGAATAGTTCGCCAGATTAGTAAAAATTTTTAAAAAATCAGATTTCCTCGAAAAAAAAAAGGTTCAAAATGAGTTTTTAGTTTGAATGACAAAACCGAAAGTGAACTAGAGGACGTCTTCTTTTACATGATAAATTGCCTTTTTGGTGATCGTTTCCAAATAGTGGCAATGTTAGCATGGAAATGGCGAAAAATTAATCAAATTTTTACAAAAATTCCCGAATTTTTTCGGAAAAAAGTGGTTCAAAATGAGGTTTTTTATGTTTTGAAGGGGGACAAATTAACAGGGTAAAACTGGATTGAGCTGCTAAATTGATAAATTGCTTTTTTGTCACATCGCAATAATTGGCCAATGTTAGGAGGCAACGGAAAATAGTTAAGAATTGTGGTTTCGGTTATCGATTCTTAAGTTAGCGGACTATTTAAATTTTTACAAGTTCACGATTTGCTCGAAAAAAAGGCGGGGTTCAAAAAATGAAGTTTTTTTTTAGGTTTGGGAATGCCCAACGAAAGTAAACTAGGGGATGAGCCTGACTTACTGATAAATTGGCTTGTATAATCGTTTTTGTTCCACAATTTGGGCCAATCAGAACGGAAAAAGCTGAAAAATTACTCAATTTTTTTACAAAAATTCACGATTTTTTTGGAAAAAGTGCGGGTTTCAAACATGAGTTTTTTGTTAGGTTTGAATGACATAATAAAAGGGAAAAAAAACAAAAACGGTTTGAGCTGCTAAACTGATAATAAATTGCTTTTGTCATTTCAAATTCGCCAATATTGGCCAATGTTAGAGCCACGGAAAAAAAAGTTACAGATGGTGCCCGGGATCGAAAGTTCGCCCCCGAATAGTCCAATTTATTACAAAAATTTCACGATTTTTCGGACACAAAGTTGGGTTCAAAATAAGTTTTCTCTAGGTTTTGGAAATGACAAACGAAAGTGAACTAGGTGAGCGCTCCACTGATACATTCTGCATTTTTTAAAATCGTCCCAATATTGGCAAAGGGCTATGCAACGGGAAAAGATGGGAAAAAATAAACCAATTTGTACAGTTTCACGAATTTTTAGAAAAAAAGTGGGGTTCAAAATGAGTTTTTTTTGGTTTGGAATGGGGGGACAAATAAAAAGGTAAACTGGGATGAGCTTGCAACGGATTAAAATTGCTTTTTTTGTCAATCAATCGGGAAAATGGGCAAGTAGGAAAGCAGGGGGAAAAAAGTGAAGCATTGTTTGCGGTTATCGATCTTAAGTTTGCCGGACTAGTAAAATTTTTAACAAGTTCAACGATTTTCCTTCGAAAAAAGTTGGGTTCAAAAAAAAGGAAGGTGTTTCTAAGTGTTTGGAATGACAAACGAAAGTGAAACTGATGAGGTTCCTCTGATATATTGCTTTTTGGGATAGTCCCCACCAACCTTTGGACAATTGTTATAAAGCATGGAAAGGATGAAAAATTTCACACTCAATATTTAACAAAAAAATTCACTTGATTTTTTTCGAAAAAGTGGGGTTCAAAATGGGTTCATTTAGGTTTGAATGGACAAATAAAGGTACACAATGGAATGGGCTGCGAAAACTGATAAATTGCTTTGTTGGTCATTTCCATCGCAATAATTGGCAATGTTATAGAGCATAGGAAAAAGTTAAGAGTTTGGTGTCGGGGAAATCGATCTTAAGTTTGCCGGGACTAAGGTTAAAATTTTTACAGTTCACGTTTTCCTCGAAAAAAGTTTGTTCAAAACAAATGGGAAATTTCCAGGTGTTGAATGACAACAAACGGAAAGTTGTCATCAATCGCCAATCTGGCAATTGTGAGAGCACGAAAAAGTGAGGATGTGGCCGGGATCGGAAAGTCGCCCGATTAGTAAATTTTTAAAAATCACGTATTTTTCTCGAAAAAAAAAAAAAAAGGGTTTCAAAATGGAGGGGGTTTTCTATGGTTTGAAGTAAACAAACGAAAAGTTGAAAATAGATGAGCTTTTCTTAACTGGATAAGTTGCTTTTTGTGATCGTTCCAATATTGGTTTAAATGTTATTAAAGCATGGGGAAAAATGGCTGGAAAAAAAATTACTTCAAATTTTTTTACAAAAATTCACGATTTTTTCGGAAAAGTGGGTTTCCAAAAAAAATGAGTTTGTTTTTAGGTCGTGAATTGACAAAATAAAGGTAAAACCTGGGATGGAAGCTGCTAACTGATTAAAAAATTGCTTTTTTGTCATCATCGCCAATACCGGCAATGTAGAAGCACGGGAAAAGTGGATTGTGAAGGGATCGAAAAGTTTCGCCAGATTAGTAAAAAATTTTACAAAAAAATTCACGATTTTCTCGGAAAAAAAAAAAGGGGGTTCAAAAATGGAGGTTCTTCTTAGGTTGAATGACAAAACGAAAGTGAATAGATTTGGAGGGCTTTTTTATTACTGGACGGGCATTGCCTTTTTGTGATCGTTCCCAATATTTGGCAAATGGTTACTAGCATTGATGGATGGCTGAAAAAAATATCAAATTTTAAAAACTTTTCACGATTTTTTTCGGAAAAGTGGGTTTCCAAAAAAATGGGGAACTTTTTTTTAGGTTTTGAAAAATGGGGGAACAAATAAAAGGTAACAAAATGGATTGAGCTGCTAACTGATAAAAAATGCTTTTTTTTGTTCATTCATCGCCAATTGGGCCAATGTAGAAGACACGGAAAAAGTAAAGATTGTGTCG
Organism: Drosophila nebulosa; assembly: GCA_024703675.1. Classification (NCBI taxonomy): domain Eukaryota; kingdom Metazoa; phylum Arthropoda; class Insecta; order Diptera; family Drosophilidae; genus Drosophila; species Drosophila nebulosa. The sequence continues at coordinate 5,133 of JANFPS010000696.1, read as the reverse complement.
GTTATCGATCTAAAAGTTTGACGGGACTAGTAAATTTTTACAAAAGTTCCACGATTTTTCCTCGAAAAAGTTGTTCAAAATGAAATGTTCTAGGTTTGGAATGGGGGGACAAACGACAGTGGAACTAGAGGAGTTTTCTTACTGTGATAAAAATTTGCTTTTGTTGGATCGTCCCAAACCTTGGGGCAATGTTATAGACACGGAAAAGGATGAAAATACTCAATATTACCAAATTACGATTTTTTTCGAAAAAAAGTGGGTTCAAAAATGAGTTTTTTAGGTTTTGGAATGACAAATTAAAGGTAAACGGGATGGAGCTGCCCTAAAAACTGATAAAATTGCCTTTTGTCATCATTTTTTTGCGCAATTTACTGGGGCAATGTTAGAGAACAGGGGGAGGAATAGTTTGGAAAGATTGTTGCCGGGATCGAAATGTTCGCCAGATTTAGGAAATTTTTAAAATCACGTGGGAAATTTTTCTCGAAAAAAGGGTTTCAAAATGAGTTTTGTTCTAGGGTTTGGAATGGAACAAACGAAAAAGGAACTTAGGATGAAGCTTATTAACTGATAAAAAATTGCTTTTTTGTGAATCGTTCAAATGGCATGTTTATAGCATGGAAAGGGGCTGGAAAAATACTCCAAATTTTTAACCAAAATTCAACGATTTTTTCGAAAAAGTGTGGTTCAAAATGGGAACTTTTTTTTAGGGTTTTGAATGCAAAATAAAAAGGTAAAAACTTAGATGATCTGATAACTGATATTACAAAATGCTTTTGTGTCATCACGCAATAATTGGCAATGTTAGAAGCATAGAACAAGTTAAAGAATTCGTGTCGGTATCGATCTTAAAGTTCCCGGCCCGATTAAGTAACAATTTTACCAAAAATTCACGATTTTTTCTCTAAAAAAAAAGTGGGGTTTCAAAAAAAAAAAATGGAGGTTTTTCTAGGTTTGAATGACAAACAAAAAAGTGAAACTAGATGAGTTTTTACTGATAAATGCTTTTTGTGAATCGTTTCCAATATTGGGCAAGGCTATTAGCATGGGATAAAAGGCTGAAAAAAATACTCAATTTTTACAAATTCACGATTTTTTCGGAAAAATCGAAAAAATTAGTTTTTAGGTTTTGAAATGGAACAAATAAAGGTAAAACTGGAGGAAGCTTGCTAAAAAAAAACTGGGATAAATGGCTTTTTTGTCATCATCGGAAATATTGGCAATGTGAGGAGCACGGAAAAAAAAAAGTTAAGATTGGTGTCTGGTATCGGACTTTAAGTTTGCCGCGACTTAAGTAAATTTTTTAACAAAGTTCACGAATTCCTCGGGAAAAGGTTTGTTTCAAGAAATGAGGTTTTCTAGGTTTGAAGGACAAAACGAAAGTGAACTAGATTGAGGTTTACGTCCTGATATATGGCTTTTTTTGGGATCGTTTTCCAACATTGGCAAAAATGGTTATAGCACGGAAAAGGTGAAAATTACTCAATATTTACAAATTCACGATTTTTTTCGGAAAAAGTGGGGTTCCAAAATGAGTTTTTTAGTTTGAATGACAAATTAAAGGGTTAAACTGGGTATGAGGCTGCTCAACTGAGAAAATTGCTTTTTTTTGTGTCAATCATTCCCGCAATACTGGCCCAATGTTAGAGCACCGGGAAGGAAGTTGAGAATTGTTGCCGGGATCGAAAGGTTCGCCGATTAGTAATTTTTAAAAAATCCCACGATTTTTTCTCGAAAAAAAAAGGGTTCAAAAAAAATGAGTTTTCTAGGTGAAAATTGGGGAACCAAACGAAAAGTGAACTAGATGAGCTTCTTAATGATAAAAATTGCTTTTTGTTCATCGTTCAATAATTGGCAATGGTTATTAGCATGGAATGGGGCTGATCTGAAAAATTACTCAATTTTTACCAAAAAATTCACGAAATTTTTCGGAAAAAGTGTGGTCAAAAAATGAGGGTTTTTTGGAAATGACAAAAAAAAGGTTAAAAAACTGGAATGAGCGCTAACTGAATAAATTGCTTTTGTCATCATCGAATCTGGGCCAATGTTAAAGAGCACGGAAAAAAGTGGAAGATTGTTGCCGGGATTCGAAAGTGTCGCAGGATTCGTAAATTTTACAAATCACGATTTCAGACGAAAAAAAAAAGAAAAAAGGGTTTCAAAATGAGTTTTTCTAGGTTTGAATGTGACAAACGAAAGTGAACTAGATGAGGGCTTCTACTGAAAGGCCATTGCCTTGTTGGATCGTCCCAATATGTTTGGGCAAATGTTTATAGCAGGGGAATGGCTCTGAAAAAATTAGCAATATTTTAAAATTTCACGATTTTTTCGAAAAAAAGTGGGTTCAAAAATTGGAGTTTTTTTAGGTTTGAATGACAAATAAAAGGTAAAGTAAACTGGATTTAGTTCCTAACTGATAAAAATTGCTTTTTTGTTCATCATCGAAAATAATCTGGGGGCCAATGTTAGAAGAACCGGAAAAAAGTTTAAGAATTGTGGTCGGTTATCGGGGATCTTAAGTTCGCCAGATTAGTAAATTTTTACAAATTCAACGGGATTTTTTCTCGGGGGAAAAGGTGGGTTTCCAAAAATGAAGTTTTCTAGGTTTTTGGAATGACAAAACGGAAGTGAACTAGAAGTGAGTTTCTTACTGACGCATGGCTCTTTTGTGAATCGTCCCAATATTGGCCAAATGTTTATAGGCATGGAATGGCTGAAAAAAAATACTCAATAATTTAACCAAAAATTCACGATTTTTTCGAAAAGTAGGGTTCAAAATTTTGAGTTTTTTAGGTTTGGGGAAATGGACCAAATAAAGGTAAAAACTGATGAGTGTGCTACAACTTGGATAAATTGCTCTTTTTGTCATTCATCGCAAATAATTGGCAAGTAGAGCATAGAAAAAAAGTTAAAGATTGTGTTCGGGTATCTATCTTAAGGTTGCCGGGACCTAGTTTTAAATTTAACAAGTTTTCACGGGATTTCCTCCGGGAAAAAAGTTTTTGTTCAAAATGAAAATTTTTCTTAGGTTTGAATGAACAAAAAACGGAAAGTGTATCATCGCAAATGGCAATTTGTTAGAATTTTTTTCTTTTTTTTCCACGGGAAATAAAAAGGGTGAGATTGTGGCCGGGGATCGAAAGTTCGCCAGATAGTTAAATTTTAAAAAATCACGAATTTTCTCGAAAAAAAGGGTTTCCAAAAAATGGTTTTTTTCTTAGGGTTGAATAAAAACAAAACGAAAGTGAACTAGATTGAAGCTCTGTTTACGAATAAAAAAATGCTTTTTGTTTTGGATCGTTTCCAAAATATTGGCAAGGTTATAGCATGGAATGGCTGAAAAATACTCAATTTTAAAACAAAATTCACGAATTTTTCGAAAAAGTGGGTTCAAAATGAGTTTTTTTTTTGGTTTGAAATGACCAAATAAAGGTAAAACTGGAATGAGCTGCTAAATGGAGTAAATGCTTTCCTTTTTTGTCATCACGCAATAACTGGCAATGTTAGAGCACGGGAAAAAAAGTTGAGATTGTGAAAAGGGAATCGAAAAGTTCGCCCGGAATTAGTAAAAAATTATTTTTTACCAAATCCACGGATTTTCTCGGAAAAAGTGGGTTCAAAAAATGGAATGAGTTTTCTAAGGGTTTTGAAATGACAAACGAAAGGAAAACTAGCTGAGCCCTTCTATGAGCATTGCCTTGTGTGATGTTCCCCCAATATTGGCAATGGGTATAAGGCAGAAATGGCGAAAAAATACTCAATTTTTTTAAAAAAAATTCACGTTTTTTCGAAAAAAGTGGGTTTCAAAATGAACTTTTTTTAGGTTGAAAATGAACAAATTTAAAAAGGTAAAAACTGGAGAAGCTGCAAAAAACTGAATAAAATTGATTTTTTGTCATCAATCGTCAATATTGGGTGCAAAAATGTAGGAGCACCGGCAAAATAAAGTTTAAAGTTGTGTCGGTATCGATCTAAGTTTGCAGGACTAAGTAATTTTGTTTTTTTTTACCAAAAAGTTCACGATTTCCTCCGGAAAAAAGTTTGTTCCAAAAATGAATTTTTCTAGGTTGACATGGACAAACGGAAAGGTGAACTGATGAAGCTTTTACTGGAATAAAAACTTTGCTTTTTTGTGAATTCGTCCCAAAAATTGCAATGTTTAATAGCACGGGAAAAAGGCTGAAAAATACTCCCCAATATTTTACAAATTCCCACGATTTTTCGAAAAGGGGTTCAAAATTGGCGTTTTTTTAGGTTTTGGAAAATGGGACAAAAATAAAGGAAAAAACTGGATTGAGCTGCTAAAATGAGTAAAATTGCTTTTTGTTCTCATCGGCAAACTTGGGGCAATGTTAGAAGCACGGAAAGAAAGTGAGGATTTGTGCCGGATCGAAAAGTTCGCCAGATAGTTAAATTTTAAAAATCACGATTTTCTCGAACAAAAAGGGTTTCAAAATGAGTTTTCTAGGTTTGAAGGGAAAAAACGAAAGGGGAAACGGGAATGGGGCTTCAACTGTTTAAATTGTTTTTTTGTCTCCCAATTTTTGGCAATTTTAAAGAGCACGGAAAATTTTGGATTGTGTCGGTATCGATCTTAATTCGCCGGATTATTTAAAATTTTTAAAAATTTCCACGATTTTCCTCGAAAAGTGGGTTCAAAATGAGTTTTTTTTTGGGTTTTAAAAGGGACAAACGAAATTTGAATTTAGAGGGTTCCCTTAAACGGGATACATTGCTTTTTTGGATCTCCCCCCAATTTTTTAAAAAATTTAGAAAAAAATGGGAAAATTTTTTTAAGGGTTTGGGGCGGAAAAGGGAGGGCTTTAATATTTTTTTTGCCAGAAAAATAAATTTTTAAAAAATTAAGATTTTTTCTTTTTCCCCCTTTTTCCCCCCCCCCCCCCTCGAAAAAGGGGGTTTTTCAAATGATTTTTTCTGGGTTTGAATGCCCAAACGAAAGGGGGGAAAACTAGATGGCTTCACTGAATCATTGTTTTTTGGGGAATCTCCCTTTTGGGGCAATTTTAAGAGAAAGGAAAAAAAAAGGGGTTTGGGTTTTGGTATCGATCTTAATTTCGCCAGATTAGAAAATTTTTTTAAAAACCCAAATTTTTCCTAAAAATTTCCCCCCTTTCC
>JANFPS010000695.1:0-5000 GCA_024703675.1 Drosophila nebulosa | reverse complement strand
TTTTCTTATTCTTGTTTTTTTTCTTTTTTTCTTTCTTTTTTTTTTTTCTTTCTTTCTTTTTTTTTTCTTTTTTTTTTTATTGCCTTTTCTTCTTTTTTGTTTCTTTTTCTTTTTTTTTTCTTTTTCTTTTTTTTTTTTCTTTCTTTTTTTTTTCGTTTTTCTTTTTCTTCTTTTTGTCTTCTTTTCTTTCCTGTTTTATTTCCTTACTTTTCCTTCTTCTTTCTTTCTTTTCTTTTTTTTTTTTCTTCTTTCTCTCTTTTTTTCTTTTTTTCCTTTTTTCTTTTTTCTTCTTCTTTCTTTTCTTTTCCTTTTTTTTCTTTTTTTCTTTCTTCTTTCTTTTTTTCTTCTTTTTTTTTTTCTTCTTTCTTTTTTTTTTTTTTTTTTTTTTTTTCTTTCGTTTTTTCTTTTTTTTTCTTCTTTTTTTCTTTCTTTTTCTTTTTTCTTTTTCTTTTTTTCTTTTTCTTTCTTTTATTTTTGTTTCCTTCTTTTTATTTGCTTTTTCTTTTTTTCTTTTCTATTCTTTTCTTTTCTTTTTTTTTCTTTTTCTCTTCTTTCTTGTTTTTCTTATCTTTCTTTTTTTTTTTTTTTCTTTTCTGTCCTTTCCTTTTTCTTTTTCTTATCTTTCTTTTTTCTTTTTTTTTCTTTTTTTTTTTTTCTTTTTTTTTGTCTTCTTTTCTTTATCTTTCTTTTTCTTTTTTTTTCTTTTTTCTGTTTCTTTCTTTTACTTTCCTTTTTCTTTCTTGTTCTTTTTTATTTTTTTCTCTTTCTTTTATTTTACCTTTCTTTTTTCTTCTTTTTCTTTTTTTTTTTCTTCTTCTTCTTTTTCTTTTTTGTTTTTTGTTTTTTTGTTTCTTTTTTATTTCATTTTCTTTCCTTTTTGTTTTTTTTCTTTTTTTCTTCTTTTCTTTTCTTTCTTTTTTGCTTTCCTTCTTTCTTTTTTCTTTCTGTTATTGTTTTTTTATTTTTTTTTTTCTTCGCATTTTTTTTTTCTTCTTCTTTTTTCTTTCTTTCTTTCTTCTTTCTTTATTTTTCTTTTCTTTTTTTTTCTTTTCTTTCTTTATTTTTTCTTTTTTTTCTTTTTTTCTTTTACTTCTTTTCTTTGTTCTTTCCTTTTCTGTTTTCTTTTTTTTTTTCTTTTTTTGTTCTTTTCTTTCTTTTTCTTTTTCATTCTTACTTCTGCTTTTTTTTTTTTTTCTTTTCTTCTTCTTCTTTCTTTTCCCTTTTTTTTCTTTTTCTTGCTTTTTTTTTTCTTTTCTTTTTTTTTTTTCATTTTTTTTTTTTCTTATTCTTTCTTTCCCTTTTTCCTTCTTTTTTTTTGCTTTTCATCTTTTTTTCCTTTTTTGTCTTTTTTTTTTCTCTTTTTTTTTTTTCTTCTTTTTTTTTTCTTTTTTTTCTTCTTTTCTTTTCCTTTTTTTATTCTTTTCTTTATCTTTTTCTTCTTTTTTTTTTTTCTCTTTTCTTCTTTTCTTTTTTTTCTTTTCTTTTTTCTTTTTTTCCTTTTTTCTTCTTTTTTTTTTTTTTTTTTTTTTTTTTCTTTTTTTTGTTTTTCTCTTTTTTCTTTTTTTTTTTTTTGTATTTCTTTTTTCTTCTTATTTTTTTTTTTGATTTTTTTTTTTCTTCTTTTTTTCTTTTCTTTTTTTACTTTCTTTTTTTTTTTTCTTTTTTCTTTTCTTTTCGTTTTTTCTTTTATTCTTTTTCTTTTTTTCTTCTTCTTCTTCTCTTTCTATTTTTTCTTTTCTTTCCTTCTTCTTTTTTTCTTTTTTTTTTTTCTTTTTTTTTCTTTTTTCTTTTCTTCTCTTTTCTTTTTTTTTCTTCTTCTTTCTTACTTTTTTCTCTTTTTTTTCTTTTTTTTTCTTTCTTTTTATTCTTTCCTTTTTTTTTCATTCTTCTTTTCTTTTTTTTTTTTTCTTCCTTTCTTTCTTATTATTTCTTTCTTTTCTTTTTTTTCTTTTTTTCTTTTTTTTTTTTTTTTTCTTTTTTTTTTTTTCTTTTTCTTTTTTTTCTTACTTCTTTTTCTTTTATTTCTTCTTTCTTTTTTTTCCTTTCCTTTCCTTTCTTTTCTTTTTCTTCTTTTTTCTTTTTTCTTTTTTTTTTTTCTTTCTTTTTTCTTCTTTTTCTTCTTTTTTTTTCTTTATTATTTTTTTCTTTTTTCTCTTTTTTTTTTTTTCTTTTTTTTATTTTCTTTTTTTTTTGTTCTTTTTTCTTTTTCTTTTTTTTGTCTTTCTATTTTTCTTCTTTTTTTTTTCTTTTTTTTTTCGTTTTCCCTTTTTCTTTCTTCTTTTCTTCTTTTTTTTTTTTTTTTTCTCTTCTTTTCTTTTTTTTTTTTTTTTCTTTTTTCTTTCTTTCTTTTATTTTTTTCTTCTTTTTTTTTTTCTTTCTTTTTTCTTCTATTCTTTTCTTTTTTTCTTTTTTTTTTTTTTCTGCTTTTTTCCTTTTCTTCTTCTTTTTTCCTCTTTTTGTCTTTTTTCTTTTTTTTTTTTTTTCTTTTTTTTTTTTTTTTCATTCTTCTTCCTTTTTTTTTCTTCTTCTTTTTTTTTTCTTTTTTTCTTTACTTCTTTTTTTATTTTTTTTCTTTCTATTTTTATTTTCTTTCTCTCTTTTTCTTTCTTTTTTTTTTTTTTTCCTTCTTCTTTTTTTTTCGTTTCCTTTTCTTTCTTCTTTTTCTTTCTTTTTTTTTCTTTCTTTTTTTCTTTCTTTTCTTTTTTTTTTCTTTTTTTTTTGTTCTTTTTTTTTTTTTTTTTTTTCTTCTTATTTTTTTCTTTTTCTTTCTTCGTTCATTTTTTCTTCTTTTTTTTTTTTTCTTCTTTCCTTTTCCTTTTCTTTCCTTTCTTTTCATATCTTTTCTTTTTTTTTTTTTTCTCTTTTTCTTTTTTTCTTCTTTTTTTTTTTTTTTTTTTCTTTTTTCTTTTTTCTTTTTCTTCTTTTTTTCTTTCCATTTTTTTTTACCTCTTTGTTTTCTTTCCCTGTTTCTTTTTTTTTCCTCTTTTTTTTTTTTTTTTTTTTTTTTTTTTCTTTTTCTTCCTTCTTTTCTTTTTTTTTCTTCTTCTTTTTTTCTTTCTTTTCTTTTACTTTTCTTTTTTCCTTTTCTTTTTTTCTTTTTTTTTCTTTTTTTTTTTTCTTTCTTTTCTTTTTATTTTTTTTTTTTTTTTTTTCCTTTTTTTCTATTTCTTCTTTTCCTTTTCTTTCTTTGTTTGTTTTTCTTTTTTTTCTTTTCTTTTCTTTATCTTTTTTTTCTTTTTCTTCTTTTTTTTCTTCTTTTTCTTCTTTTCTTTCTTTTTTTTTTTTGTTATATCTTTTTTTCTTTATTTATTTATTTCTTTTCTTTCTTTTTCTTTTTCTTTTTCTTTTTCTTTTTCTTTCTTTTTCTTTTTTCATTTTTTATCTTTCTTCTTTTTTTTCTTTTTTCTTTTTCTTTTCTTTATTTCTTTCTTCTTTTTTTTTTTTTTTATTTCTTTCTTCCTTTTTCTTTCTTTACTTTTCTTTTTTTTTTTTCTTTTTTTCTTTGTTTTTTTTTTTTTTCTTTTATTCTTCCTTTCTTTTCTTTTTCTTTCTTCTTTTAGATTATTTCTTTTCTTGTTTTTTTTCTCTTTATCTTCTTCTTTTTCTTTCTTTATCTTTTTTCTTTCTTTTTTTTTTTCTTTTCTCTTTTCTTTTTTTCTTTTTTCTTTTCTTTTTCTTTTTTCTTTATTTTTTCATTCTTTCTTTTTCTTTCTTCTTTCTTTTTCTTTCTCTTTATTTTTTTTTTCTTTTCTTTTTCTTTTTTTCTTCTTCTTGTTTCTTTTTTTTTTCCACCCCCTCCCTTTTTTTATTTTTGTTTTTTTTTTCCTTTTTTTTGTTTTTTTCTTTCTTCTTCTTTTTTCTTTTTTTTTTTGTCTTCTTCTTTTTTCTTTTCGTTCTTCTTTTCTTTTTCTTTTTTTTTTCTTCTCTTTCTCTTTTTCTTTTTTTTTCTTTTTTTTCTTTTTTTTTTTTTCTATTACTTCTTTGTCTTTCTTTCTGTCTCTTCTTCCTTTTTTCTTGTCTTTTTTTTTCTTTTTCTTTTTTTTTTCCTTCTTTTTCTTTCTTCCTTTTTTTTTTTCTTTTCTTTTTTTTTTTTATGTTTTTTTTTTCGTTTTTTCTTTTCTTCTTTTTTTGCTTTTTGTTTCCTTTTTTTTTTCTTACTTTCTTTTCTTCTCTTTTTTTTTTTTCTTTTTCTTTTCTTCTTCTTTCTTTTTTCTTTACTTTCCTTATGATTTTCTTTATTTTTTTTTCTTTCTTTCTTTTTTTTTTTTTTTTTCTTTCTTCTTTTTTCTTCTTTTCTTTTTTTTTTTTTGTCTTTTTTTTCTTTTCTTTGTTCTTTTTTTTTTTGCTTTTCTTCCTTTTCTTTTTCTCTTTTCTTCTTTTCTTTTCTTTTTTTTTTTTTTTTTATTTTTTTCTTTTTCTTTTTTTTTTTTTTTTTTTTCTTTTCTTTTCTTCTTTTTTTTTCTTTATTTTCTTTTTCTTTTTCTTTTTTCTTTTTTCTTTTTTTGGCTTTTTTTTTTTCATTTTTTTTCTTTGTTTTTTTCGTTCTTCTTTTTTTTTCTTTTCCTTCTTTCTTTTTTTTTTTTTTTTTTTTTCTTCTTCTTTTTTTTCTTTTTTTTTTCCTTCTTCTTCTTTTTTTCTTTCTTGTTTTTTTTCTTTCTTTCCTTTCTTTTTCTTTTTTCTTTATTCTTTTTTCTTCTCTTTTTTCTTTTTTTTTTTTCTTCTTTTTTTTCTTCTTTTCCTTCTATTTCTTTTTTACTTTTTTTTTTTCTTTGCTTTTTTCTTCTCTTTTTTCTTTCTTTTCTTTCTTTTTTTTTCTTTCTTTTTCTTTGTTTTTCCTTCTTCTTCTTTTTTTTTTCTTTTCTTTTTTCTTCTTTTTTTTTTTTCTTTTATTGCTTTCTTTTCTTTTCTCTTTTCTTTTTTTTTTTTTTTTTCCCTTCTTTTTTTTTTTCTTTTTTCCCTTTTCCCTTTTTTCCCCCTTCCCTTTTTTTTTCCCTTTTCCC
>JANFPS010000694.1:0-10086 GCA_024703675.1 Drosophila nebulosa | reverse complement strand
AATATTTTTAAATTTAGGGTATTGGGTTTTGATGCAAGCTTTTTGATAAAAGATCACGAGTTTTTTAAAATCGCAAACAAATTCTTTAATGAGAGAGTGCATTTATGTATTTAAATTTTGAAATTTTTGGTATAACTCCAATTACTAGGTAGATCCAATTCAAGGACATTGCCAGGTAGGGAGTTTGACTGGGGCGGTACATCTCTCAAATAATAACGGAGGTGTCCCAAGGCCAGCTCAGTGCGGACAAAAAACCACACATAGAGCAAAAGGGCAAATGCTGACTGATCTCGGTGTTCAGTACACACAGGGACAGCAAAAGCTCGGCCTATCGATCCTTTTGGTTTAAAGAGTTTTTAACAAGAGGTGTCAGAAAAGTTACCATAGGGAAACTGGTTGTGGCGGCCAAGCGTTCATAGCGACGTCGCTTTTTGATCCTTCGATGTCGGCTTTCCTATCATTGTGAAGAAAAATTCCCCAAGCGTTGGATTTTTCCCCCATGCAAGGGAACGTGAGCGGGTTTAGACCGTCGTGAGACAGGTTAGTTTACCCTACTAATGACAAAACGTTGTTGCGACAGCTTTCCTGCGTAGTACGAGAGGAACCGCAGGTACGGACAATGGCACAATACTTGTTCGAGCGAACAGTGGTATGACGCTACGTCCGTTGGATTATGCCTAAAACGCCTCTAAGGTCGTATCCGTGCTGGACTGCAATGATAAATAAGGGGCAATTTGCATTGTATGGCTTCTAAACCATTAAAAGTTCATTTTATGAAGGAAAAATGGATGTGATGCCAATGTTTTTTGGTAACATAGTAAATTGGGAGGATCTTCGATCACCTGATGCCGCGCTAGTTACTTATTAAAACATTATTTAATACAATGACAAACCCTAGAACAATTGTAAACGACTTTGTAACAGGCAAGGTGTTGTAAGGGGTTTGAGCAGCTGCCATACTGCGATCCACTGAAGCTTATCCTTTGCTTGATGATTCGAAAAAATGTATTGTTTTTGGTCTTATTAAAATATGTATGTACACATCGGTGTACGTAGATGTTTTGATAAATAAACCGAGAGCAATACATTAGTCGATCAACAAGTTATATAAGGTAGCCACTTGAATCGTCATCGTATTAGGACGCAAATCTATTGATTAAAGAGATTCCAAATGTCCCTTGGAACAAGCAATGTTTAATGTATATCAATTATATTAACTTGGAAAAAAAAAAAACGGCAAAAATTTACTATGACCGTACTATTGTAGCCATTTGAATCGTCATCGTATTAGTGACGCAAACCCTTTTGGGATTAAAGAGAGATTCCAAATGTCCCTTGGAACAACCAATGTTAATGTAATCAATTATATTAACTTGGGAAAATAAAAACGGTGAAATTTACTATGACCGTACTATGTAGCCAGTTGGAATCGTCATCGTATTAGTGACGCAAATCTATTGATTAAAGAGAGATTCCAAATGTCCCTTGGAATAAGAAATGTTAATGTATATCAATTATATTAACTTGGAAAAATAAAAACGGTGAAATTTACTATGACCGTACTATTGTAGCCAGTAAAATCGTCAATCGTATTAGTGACGCAAATCTGTTGTTTAAAGAGTTTCCCCAAATGTCCCTTGGAACAAGCAATGTTAATGTATACAATTATATAACTTGGAAAAATAAAAACGGTGAAATTTACTATGACCGTACTATTGTAGCCAGTTGAATCGTCATCGTATTAGTGACCCAAATCTATTTGATTAAAAAAAATTCCAAATGTCCCTTGGAACAAGCAATGTTAATGTATATCAATTATATTAAACTTGGAAAAATAAAAACGGAAAAATTTTACTATGACCGTACTATTGTAGCCAGTTGAATCGTCATCGTATTAGTGACGCAAATCTTTTGATTAAAGAGTTTCCTACTGTCCCTTTGAAAAAACCAAAGTTAATGTATATCAATTATATTAACTTGGAAAAAAAACAAGGGTATAGAAACGGCGGCATTTACTATGACCGACCGTATTAGTGTAAGCCATATGAATCGTCATCTGTATAGTGACGCACAATCTATTGATTAACCGGGATTGTCCTACTGTCCCTATAATAATAAAAATTTTGGTTAAAGCAACCCCCAAAGTACAATGTTGTACCGTTTTGAGGTTAATCCCTATACATAAATTGATTTATATACTTTAAATTATGCTATAGTATATTCAATCAATTATGTAAAAGCTAAGACTTTTCGCAACAAAAAATTGGGAAAGAAAAAAACATTTTATTGAAGGACTACTACTATGCACTTTGACTCCTTTCAATAAAAAAACATTTTGACGTAATGAAATAAACTTAAAAATTTAACCGTAGCTGTAAACCCTTTTTACCTGGGGCGGTGTATAAAGGGGGAACAGATACCAATACCAATACGAGATACTAGGTACCAGTTACCACGTAAAATGAATTGGAATTTTATGTTCCTATAAGTAAAATAATATAAGAAATACATATATTCATATATTAAAATGAAGCACTTCTACCTGGGGCGGTGTAGAAGAGAATCAAACTTTATGTTCATATATATATAAAAATGAAATGTGAAAACAAAAGAAAAACATAAAAATGAGAAAAAAAATATTTTATGCATGTAGATACAATATAATATTAAGAGGGAATTGATGACTATCATCCATGTGGATAATAGTCATATAGCTACATATATGACTATAAATATTAAAATATATGGAGCTTGGCGCCATAAGTAATAATCGAAATTTATATAATTAACATTTTTTTTAAATAAAATAAGGAATTTCCCAAATGAAAGACCTTTAAAATCCTTTTGAATTGGGTTTAAAGGGAAAATTTTAAAAAAATTGAAAAAAAAAAAAATTTTTAATCAAAAAAATTTTTGGAGTTTTGGGGCCAAACCCAGCATCCAACTTTTTTATATAATGATTTTTCCATATATATGAAAAATGAAATTGAACCAAAAGTAACATATGGATATGGATTAACCATATCATTTGAAACAACTTAAATTAGAACCAAAAAACATTGGATATGAATTAATCAATTATATGAAAAAAATTAAATTTTACCCATATCATTTTGAAAACATTTAAATTAGAACCAAAAATACATATGGATATGAATTTAATCATATTATATGAAAAAATTAAATTTTACCCTATCATATGAAAACATTTTTAATTAGAACCCAAAAATAACTATGGATATGAATTTAATCATATTTTATGAAAAAAAAATTTAAATTTACCCATATCATATGAAAACATTAAATTAGAACCAAAAATAACATATGGATATGAATTTAATCATATTATTTTGAAAAAATTAAATTTTACCCATATCATTTTGAAAACATTAAATTAGAACCCAAAAAAAAACATAGGATATGAATTTAATCATATTATTGAAAAAATTAAATTTTACCCCTATCATATGAAAAACATTAAATTAGAACCAAAAAATAACATAGGATATGAATTTAATCATATTATAGAAAAATTAAATTTTTACCCATATCAATATGAAAACATTAAATTAGAAACCCAAAAATAACATATGGATATGAATTAATCAATATTATATGAAAAAATTAAATTTTACCCTATAATTTTGAAAAACATTAAATTAGAACCAAAAAATAAAATAGGATATGAATTTAATCAATTATATGAAAAAATTAAATTTTACCCATATCATATGAAAAACTTAAATTAGAACCAAAAATAAAAATATGGATATGAATTTAAACATTATATGAAAAAAAATTTAAAATTTTACCCATATCATATGAAAACATTAAATTAGAACACAAAAAATTACGTTGATATGAATTAACCATATTATAGAAAAAATTAAATTTACCATATATATGAAAAACATTAAATTTGAACCCAAAAAAAACATATGGATATGAATTTAATATATTATATGAAAAAAAATTAAATTTTACCCATATCATATGAAAACATTAAATTAGAAACCAAAAAACATATGGATATGAATTAATCAATTATATGAAAAAATTAAATTTTACCATTCATATGAAACATTAAATTAGAAACCAAAAATAACATATGGATAGGAATTTAATCAATTATATGAAAAAATTAAATTTTACCCATATAAAATGAAAAACATTAAAATTAGAACCAAAAATAACATATGGATATGGGAAATTTAATATATTATATGAAAAAATTAAATTTTACCCATTTTCATATGAAACATTAAATTAGAACCAAAAGTTACATATGGATATGGATTTAATCATATAAAATGAAAAAATTAAATTTTACCCATATCATATGAAAAACATTAAAATTAGAACACAAAAAATAACATATGGTTGAATTAATCATATTATATGAAAAAATTAAATTTTACCCATATCATATGAAAAAATAAATTAGAACCCAAAAAATACATATGATATGGAATTTTAATCATTTTTATTATGAAAAATTAAATTTTACCCCAAACATATGAAAACATTAAATTAGAAAACCCAAAAATAAGTTGGATATGAATTAATCATATTATATGAAAAAAATTAAATTTTACCATATCAAAATGAAAACATTAAAATTAGAACCAAAAATAACATATGGATATGAATTTAATCATATAATATGAAAAAATTAATTTTACCATATCATATGAAAACATTTAAAATTTGAAACCAAAAAATAAATAGGATATGAATTAATCTATTATAGAAAAAATTAAATTACCCCATATCCCCATGAAAAAAAAAATTAGAAAACCAAAATAACATAGGATAGAATTTAATCAAAAATTAAGAAAAAATTAAATTTTTACCCCTATCATATGAAAAAAATTTAAAATTGAACCAAAAATAAAATAGGATAGAATTTAATCATATTATGAAAAATTAAATTTTACCCATTCATTGAAAACATTTAAATTTTGAACCAAAAAAAAATATGGGAATTAATTCATATTATATGAAAAAAAAAAATTTTACCAAAATCAATGAAAAAATTAAATTAGAACCAAAAAAAAACTATGGATATGAATTAATCATATTTTATGAAAAAAAATTAAATTTTACCCATTCAATGAAAAATTAAATTTGAACCAAAAAAAGTAGGATATGAATTTAAACATATTAATGAAAAAAATTTAAATTTTACCAATCATATGAAAACATTAAATTAGAACCAAAAATAAAAAATAAGGATATGAATTTAATCATATTATATGAAAAAATTAAAATTTTTCCCAATATCATATGAAAAAAAAAATTAAAATTTGAACCCAAAAAAACCCTATGGGTAGAATTTAATCATAAATTTTTAAAAAATTAATTTTACCCAATCATATGAAAAATTAAATTAGAACCAAAAATAAATAGGATATGAATTAATCATTTTATGAAAAAAATTTTAAATTTTTCCATATCATATGAAAAACATTAAATTTGAACAAAAAATAAAATGGAAGAATTAATCATATTATAGAAAAAAAAAAATTTTACCCTATCATATGAAAACTTAAATTTGAACCAAAAAAACAAGGATATGAATTTAACCCAATTAAGAAAAAATTTAAAATTTTACCCCTATCATTGAAAACATTAAATTAAACCAAAAAATAAATATGGGTATGAATTTAATTATTATAGAAAAAATTTAAATTTACCCCAATCATATGAAAACTTAAATTGAAACAAAAAAAATTATGGATATGAATTTAATCTATTTTAAAGAAAAAAAAAATTTACCCCTATCAAGAAAAATTAAAATAGAACCAAAAATAACTAGGATAGAATTTTAAACCAATTTATGAAAAATAAATTTACCCAATCATATGAAAATTTAAAATTTGAACAAAAATAAATATGGGTATGAATTTTTCTATTATATGAAAAATTAAATTTACCCAATCAATGAAACAAAAATTAGAACAAAAAAAAAAAGGATATGAAATTTAATCAATTTTATGAAAAAATTTAAATTTTTAACCAAAAAAACATATGGATAGGATTTTCCCCAAAAATTGAAAACATTAAAAATTTGAACCCAAAAAAACATATGGGGTATGGGTTTCCCATAATATGAAAAAAAAAATTTGAAACCCAAAAATTAAAGGATAGGATTTTTCAATAAAAACCTAATTGCTTCAAAAATTGGTGTCAAAAAACTACATAGGTGGTGTGTGAGCGAGGGTTTAGGCCAATTAAAGAAAAAATGTCATAAAGGGGGGAAAAATAACAAAGATATGCAATTTCCCCATATAAAAAAGAAAAAATTTTAAAAGAACCAAAATTACATAGGATAGAAACCCAATAAATGAAAAAATTTAATTTTGGGCCCAAAAAATAACATAGGAAAGGGGTTTACCCCTTTTTTAATTTTTTTGAAAACATTAAAAAATTTTAAACCTAAAAAAAAATATGAATTGATTTAATATAAAAAAGAAAAAATTAAATAGTACCAAAAATTACTATGGAATGGATTTTTCCATATAAAACTGATGACTTAAGATTTGTGTCAAAAAAAACATGGTGGGGGATGTCGAGCGAAGGTTAGTGCACATTAAATGAAAAAAATGTCATAAAAGGAAAAAAACATATGAAGCAATTTCTCTATAAAATAAAAAAAATTAAATATGACCCCCCCAAAAAATATTGGATAGGAAATTTTCCCCAATAAAATAAAAAAATTTATACTTGGCCCAAAAAAAAATATGGATAGGGGTTTTTTCCCCATTAAATGAGAACTTTAAAATTTTTAAACCCTAAATAAATATGGATAGGGTTTTTCCATAAAAAATGAAAAACATTAAATATGTCCCAAAAAGTTACATATGGATATGGTTTTTTTCCATATAAAAACTGATTGACTTCAAGATTGTGTGTCAAAAAAACATCCCATGGGTGGTGTGATGTCGAGCGAGGTCAGTTTTATATCATTTGGGGAAATGTCAAGTACTAGGGATAATATAAAAAAAAACCCTCGGAAATGTAAATTTTTTTAAACATTATATTAAAGTTTAAGGGTTTATTTTTAAAAACATGAGAAAAATTTTATGTTGGGTGGTCCCTTAAAACATAAAGGGCGATTTCCCGAGAATTTGTGTCAAAAAAAACATACTTAGGGGGTGTGGTCTCGAGCGGGGTTTCAGTTGCAAATTTTAAAAGGGAAAAAAATCATAAAAAGGGGAAAAAAATAACAAAAGGATAGGGGAAAATTTCTAAATATAAAATAAAAAAAATTTAAAAAATTTCCCCCAAAATTAAAAGGGTAGGGAAATTTTCCCCAATATAAAAGAAAAATTTTTTACTTGGCCCAAAAAAATAACATAGGGATAGGGGCTTACCCATATAATATGGAACATTAAATTTAAACCATAAATAAAAATATGGATATGCATTTATCCAAAAAAATTAAAAAAACCCAAAATTGCCCAAAATTACATATGGATATGGTTTTTTCCATAAAAAAAAAACTGATTGATTTAAAGATTGTGTGTAAAAAAACCCATACATAGGGGGTGTGATGCCCGAGCGAGGTGTAAGTTATTAATCAGTACGAATGTCAAGACATATGAATAATATAAAAAAAACTCGGCAAGGGTCTATTTTTTAAAACATTATTTTAAAAAGTTTAAGGTTTTTTTTAAAATACATGAGAAAAATTTTTTGGGTGGTCCCTTAAAACTTTTTTAAAGGATCGTTCCCGAGAACTTGGTCAAAAAAACCTATTAGGTGGGTGATGTGAGCGAGGTGTCATTGTTATATCAGTACGAATGTCAAGTACATATGAAAAAAAATTAAAAAACCGGAAATTTCATTATTTATACATTATATTAAAGTCTAAGGTTTTTTTAAAATACATGCAAAAAATTTTTGTGGTGGTCCTAAAACATAAAGGATCGTTTTTGAAAACTTGGCAAAAAACCTATCATGAAAACAGGGGTTCCCCCTCTAGATAATGAAGAGCTGATCAAATTAAAAACAAAAATGTAAACACTGGTGCCCTTTGTGGGGGAGCCCCCTCGCAATTTTAAAAAAATTGGTTTTTGGATTTATCGTGAATTTTTAATGGCGGGGGCCCTTAAAATTGGGTTTTCGGGTTTTGGCGCTGGTCTCTTTTAAGTGTTCCAAATTAGTTTTATTATTAATAGCCAAGGAAAGCAAACTTTTGTGTTGTTTGCATAATAAAAAGTCGAATCAATTTATATAAACTAAATTAAATTTAATTTACAAATGTCAAATATAAGTAATACATAACCACATATATATGTGTATCGTGGTTTTACTTAATATATATTACACTCATGCAATATATTAAATTTTAAATTTAAAATCATAATACAAATGTTTATTTAAATTTTTAAATAAACAAAATTAACTCAAATGTGATAATATATTATGTAATGCATATATAAAAAATATTTTTGAACGAAATTATTAATTATTGATCATTATACAATGAAAAACGAAAATGAGGGCTATTAAAATATGGCCGTATTCGTAAAATGTCGCAACAATATATATTTGTTTATTTTATTCAAAAAATATATCGTTTGCCAAGTTCATTAAATATGTCGAATACGTGTGTTTTATTTACTTTTTAAATTGTTTATAATCAACACGTAAATAAATAACATTATTCTGGTTGATCCTGCAGTAGTTATATGCTTGTCTCAAAGATTAAGCCATGCATGTCTAAGTACACACGAAATTAAAGTAAAACCGCAAAAGGCTCATTATATCAGTTATGGTTCCTTAGATGGGTTAACAGTTACTTGGATAACTGTGGTAATTCTAGAGCTTATACATGCAATTAAAACACGGACCTTTGGGACGTGTGCTTTTTATTAGGCTAAAACCAAGCGATCATTGATCGTTATAATTGGTTGAAACTCTAGAAAAACATGCAGATCGTATGGTCTTGTACCCACGAAGATCTTTCAAAAGTCTGCCCTATCAACTTTTGATGGTATATCTAGGACTACCCTGGTTGCCAACGGGTAACGGGGAATCAGGGTTCGATTCCGGAGAGGAGCCTGAGAAACGGCTACCACATCTAAGGAGGCAGCAGGCGCGTAAATTACCCACTCCCAGCTCCCGGGGGGGTAGTGACGAAAATAAACCCAAAAACAGGACTCATATCCGAGGCCCTGTAATTGGAATGAGTACACTTTAAATCCTTTAACAAGGACCCCAAATTTGGGGGGCAAGTCTGGTGCCAGCAGCCGCGGTAATTCCAGCTCCAATAGCGTATATTAAGTTGTTGCGGTTAAAAACGTTCGTAGTTGAACTTTGTGCTTAATACGGGTAGTACAAAACTACATTTGTAGTTAGTTTCTATACCTTTATGTATGTAAGCGTATTACCGGTGGAGTTCTTATATGTAATTAAGTACTTGTACTTTTTATATATTCCTCCTATTTAAAACCTGCATTAGTGCTCTTCATCGAGTGTTATTGTGGGCCGGTACAATTACTGTGAACAATTAGAGGCTTAAAGCAGGCTTCAATGCCTGAATATCTGTGCATGGAAAGGAAATACTCTGTTCTGCTTTCATTGGTTTCAGATCAAGAGGTAATGATTTAAAAGAAGCAGTTTGGGGGCATTAGTATTACGACGCGAGAGGTGGAAAATTCTTGGGACGTGTAAGACTAACTTAAGCGAAAGCATTTGCCAAAGATGGTTTTCATTAATCAAGAACGAAAGTTAGAGGTTCGAAGGCGATCAGATACCCGCCTAGTTCTAACCATAAACGATGCCAGTAGCAATTGGGTGTAGCTACTTTATGGCTCTCTCAGTCGCTTCCCGGGAAACCAAAACTTTTGGGCTCCGGGGAAGTATGGTTGCAAAGCTGAAAACTTAAAGGAATTGACGGAAGGGCACCACCAGGAGTGGAGCCTGCGGCTTAATTTGACTCAACACGGGAAAAAATTACCAGGTCCAAAATAAGTTTGTAAGACAGATGATAGCTCCTTCCCCGAATCTATGGGTGTGGTGCATGGCCGTTCTTGTTCGTGGAGTGATTTTTTGGTTAAATTCCAAACGAAAGAGCCA